>JABUQX010000565.1:122500-140000 GCA_015478945.1 Trachelipus rathkii | reverse complement strand
ATATATATATATATATAGACCGATGAATTTATAAATGTATATATATATATATATATATATATATATATATATATAAACCGTCTCAAATGAATGATCCTAAAACTTAAGTGTTTTCACGTTAATGTAAAAAAAAGGTATGAAAATATCTGTAAGTTGTTCATTGCTTTAGTTTCTCTTTTGCTCTCGAGCGAGCGTGTGTGGTTGGTCGGTCGGTCGGATGGTTAGGTTGGTCTGTCTGTCTGTCTGTCTTAGTGTCTGGCTTCCGAGTAGGAAAATCGTATCACGCGGACCGATCAAACTTGGGATAATTTTTTATTTATTTATTTATTTTTTTTTTTAAGTGTAAAGTGTGAATTAAATTTTAATTTAATTTTGTTAATTGGTTAAAATTAATATATTTAAATGAGGGATACACGAACTGTTGTACACACACATTGTAGACTTGAATTACGGGGTGCTTTTTAAAAGAATAGGATAGTGATGTTGAAAGCGATTGGAAAAGAGAATCTTCTGAACCCTTTTAGGGGAAGTGTTAAAAAGAGAGTTGAAGAGATTGAGAGGAACAGAAATGCGAAGATGAACAAAGCTCTTCAGACCACAAAATCGAAAGATGAGACTCCTCCCAAAGAAGTATTGTCACCATCGTCAAGAGTTTCTTCGTCTTCGTTAACTCCTGCTTCACTACTCAAAGAAAGTAATGGAACACATACCGAAACGAACACAATACTAAAGAGAAATCCATTAATAATAATAATAATAATAATAATAATAATAATAATAATAATAATAATAATATTTCTGAACAAAGTTTTCATCCTTTGCCTGAAGAAGGCTGCCAATCAAATCACTTGTCGGATGATGGTAATAATGATGGAGAGGAAAGCATTTATGTTTCAAGGAAACTTCTGATGAGAAAACTTATCGACGACGAGCTCAAAACTTCAGTGGAAGCGAAAGATGTCGAAGCTCCTGAAGACAATATCTCGACTGCCGATTCTTGGTCAGAAATTGAAGAAAATTTTACTCGAGTATACGAACCAGTCCCGTTTAATGTTCATATGAATTCATTAAAAAGTATGACAAAGAAACAAATACTCGCAAGAGTCTCTAACAAGAGACTTGTTGAGGAGTGGAAATCTTTGTCTCGAGTAGAGATTTTAAAGAGGATTCAATATTTATACGGCGTTGGTGTTTCTTATCCACAAACAATTTATAGTGAGGAAGATACGAAAAAAAATTTAAATTCGAGGAAAATAAAGGTGCATGTTCACTATGATGGCTCAAATCCCTCTAAAAATGAATCGAGTGACAAAATGAGTCAAGAAATCGATTTGACTAGTGTTGCTAAACTCGATTTACTTGGTGGTGGTACAACACATTCGAAAGAAAATAATGATGTAAATGAGACTGCCGGTGCCAAATCTGATGCAGAAACAGAGGATGAATCGCTTTCATGGAAATCTGTATCTTTGAACGACTTTGATTCTCGAGAAGCTCCTTACGTTTCTCGGTCTGATATTTTAGCTAATTATAGCTCTCTTAATAATTACAAAGAACATGGGCTCAGAAGATCTGCAAGCTTTGCTGCTGCTGCTCCTAAGTCGGTTTCTTTTCTTGATAGACAACCAATACATTTGCCTTTTCCTCCTATCAGCAGAAGAGCAATCATCAATAACGCTCATCAAGATCGCCATTCGGATTATGCCTATAATAATAATAATAATAGTCTATCAAGCAATAAGAAAATTACTGGTAAAAAAAAGGCAGCCTTTTCTAGAGCCAAAATCCTATCGCAGTACAAGGGAACAGTAACCCCAGAACAAGGGGAAAATATTGTATCACAGTCAGACAACGATGAAAGAGCTGTCCTAAATGACGAATTTTCAAGTGATGAAGAAGCTAGTGTTAGACGCAAGAATATATTGTCTCATGGATCTTTGAGTTCTTCATGGTCTCTGGAGGATATCAATGAGGATTACAGTGCAGTTCTGAAATCCGCAGAAGATTTCTTTTCTAGTGTAAGAGACAGTGAGTTAGTAGAAGAACTCTTTCAAAACAACGAGTTATATAGATTGCAACGAAGTGACTCCAAAGATTCGTGGAGTTTTAGCGAAGGCGAGGAACAGTTGGGTTCATTGAAATTGCTTTCCCGTGCTGAGATTTTGAACAAAAAACTGCGCCTCAGAGAATCTCCTGCTTTAGAGTTAGAAAATAGAATTGCCGAAATTCTTTCAAAGAACGACCATATAGAAGACATCACGAAACAAAAAGTAATGCTTATTTTTAGAGATCACATAAAGAAGAACATTAATGTGGAAAATCAGGCAGCTGTTGATGAAAAAAATCAGGAGGTTCGAGATCGACTTAAAGAGGCCCTTGCCAATGATTGGGAAACTCTGAGCAACATAAATCTTGGATTAATTTATGTTCCGATGGAAGATAGCTCAAAACTAGCTGCAAAATCCCTTCTGAAAGAGAACACAGACTACGATACCTTCGGCAGCCTCGATTCTCTTATATTTGAGCCAAAATCAGTAACCTCGATGGAACTGCATAGTAAGCATTCGAATGAAGGGACGGACCTGGATGATGGTATGCATGAAGATTCTGTTCATCGGTTTCATTCTGATGCTGAAAAACTATTTGAAATCGATAGTAATGACAATGGATTGACTACATTTTTCGCGGCTGATGAATTGACAGAACATTGTGAGAATAGTGATGTATTTACTGAGGTAGCGGAACAGGAGGAGGAAATTGAAACAGAAAATGTTTCAGAAAGAAGTGGTTTGTTAGATAAAGTTTTAAAAAAAACTTACCCTCATGCACATGTTTCTAGTGATCAAATTATTTATTCCAAAGCAAATTTAGCAGCTCAGGAGAGTTTTAAAATATTTCCAGTTAAAAATTCTCTTGATATTTCGGTTAAAAAGATATGTGAAAAATTTAATCAGATATGCAGTAGTAGTAGTAGTAGTAGTAATAATAATAATAATAATAATAATAATAATAATAATAATAATAATAATAATAATAATAATAATAATAATAATAATAATAATAATAATAATAATAATAATAATAATAATAAAAGCAGTAGTATTAGTAATAAGTTTTCTTTTAAGCAACCTCGGTTACCTTTTTTTGATAATGAAGACAGAGACTCTTCTTCTGACGTGGATAAGAGCAATTTTTTATTAACATATGATTATCATCCTGATAACTCTGAGCCGATTTCCTCGACAACAACTTACACTTCTACGAATGTAGACTGCGAAAGTTTTAATTCTGGTTCTGATAGCGTTACGAGCATGGAAAGTGTTATATATAATGGCGAAGGTTCAAACACGAAAGACATTTCTCCAGCGGATGAAGAGAAACCAACTAAAAAATCTCAGACGAAAAAATATATTGTCAATCAGTGTACGGAATCTGACACAAGTAGTGAGAATGGGCGAGGAAGTGTGGTGGTGTCGCGTAATCTTTTAGATTCTGATTCCTCGTGGGATTATATTGAACCGTATAAGGCCTTAGAAATGAAGAAATCTGACCGACTGAAAGATGAACTTCGAAATCAAAGTAGCGTCGATTCTGGAAACGATCAAGAAGATTCTGATTTTATGATGCTTTGCGAGCATCTCAAAAAGATGGGTCCTCCTACAATTTATGGTTGCTTCGCCACTTCCGAAGATGAAAGTCTTTATGAACATTGTGAAGTGATGTCATTTGATAATGGAAATAATAACCGTCATTTACCAGTTAAGCTAATGAAACACCATGTCTATCAGAGTATTGAATCTTTGCGCTCATTTACTCATAAAGGTTCCTTTCGAACTGATGTGTCTTATGAAAGCTGCCCATTGCAAATGTGTGGTTCACGAGATGGTGAACCAATTTATGGAGCGAAAAATTCCAGATTTTTTAAATATATGAATGGAGCTTGCATTGATAGAAGACCCAAGGGATGTTACAGTGATGAACATCCTTTCGTTGTACGAAATGGAGAGGTTATTCAATTAACAGAAGAGAGTTTTAAAGGATCTCCAGGTAACACCAACAGCGAGTTTAATAAATTGGACTCTGAAGAAGTTTTCGCTGGAAGAGAAAATTTTAATGAATTTGACTGCACCGAGATGGAGTCTCTCCAAAATTTATCAAGATCTTGCATGATGAATGAAGTAGCAGTAGATGAAAAGCCCCTTGCTCCAATTTTATTGCCTACTCATGAATCCGATGACAAATTAAAAAAAGCTCAAAAATTTGGCGTGTCTGTCGGCAATGAGCAGAACGAACGCGTTATCCAAGAACTTAAAATGAAGCTTCGACGGAAATTTGATTCAATAACTTTAAAAGAAAACGAATATCCTCGATCCGAAAAAGATAATGAGGCCGTCGGTTCAATTTTTGGGTCCGTTGCTTTGAAGAGGGCGCAGTTAGCTCCTAAGATGAGCAAAATTATTGATTCTCTCTGTAAAAAATTGGAAGACGAACCTGAGAAAGAAGAAGATGAAGAAGAAGCTTTATCTCCTGAAAATGTCTGTATGAAGCAAGAGGAAAACTGTGGTTTTGAAGATTCTTATAGCAGTTTAAAAAAAGATTTTAAAAAATTTCTTCCTCAACATCTACTGGATGGAACATATGGTTGTGTGTCAGAGAAAGAAGGCTCTTTGGTTTGGGTCCCAACCCCGGATTACTCACCACTTTCAACGCTGCATAGGGAGGATGGAGATCTAAAAACTGAAGGTTTTGTGCCATTAATGGTTAGTTTAGACGAAAATTCTAACTTTGATTTTAGTGACATAGAGAAACTTCTCCAAATTCATTTATCGTTTACTAAAAAGAATTCTAGTAAAAAGACTCTTGAATCTGCCCTTGTGACGGAAGAGAGAAGAGCGAGCAGAGCGGCCTTGGGTTCTTTTTCTAAACGATCTGTTCGCTTCGATACTAAAAAACAGCTTTCCGACTTAGGTGTTGGAGCAACATGGTCTGATCTTGAGAGCGTTATATTTGCGGAGGACAGGTCTTTCGGTTCTGAAACGGTTGAACAAGGGAGTCGGTCCTTGTCCTCGGTTTTGGTGGAAGCTAATGCTGCTTCGGTAATGCAGCATTTGCCGGAAACACGTATGGAATCTTACAAAGACGATTGGCTTTTATGGGACCAACTTGCAAAGATGAGAAAAAGCAAGAGTCCTGAGGACCAAGAGAGATGGAAGATGGAGAAAACCAAGAGAATGCTCCTGTGGATACACCTTTCAAATAATAATGCTCAGATAGAATGGTGCTATAAAAGTCATTGGTGGAAGGTTAGTATATATATATATATAATATATATATATTTGGTCCTATTAATCTTGCAAAGATTGAGAAATGAAGCAAGAGTCATGAAAATGGACCTAAAGAGAGATTGGAATGAATGGAGAAAACCAGAAGAATGACTCATCTGTGGATATCACCTTTCAAAATAATTAATTAGCTCAGATATATATAGATAATGGTGCTATAAATAAAGCTAGCATGTTATTATTAGTATTATTTATATATATATTAATATATATATATATAGACTATTTATAATATTATTATTATTATTATATATTATATACAAAAGGGATTTATGTGAAATACTTGAAGTGTCATAATTTTGTTTGTATATATATTAAGTCTATTATTAGTAGTATTGTTATGATATGGATATAGAGCGTTTATTATATTCTTTATCTGTATCTCATTTTATATGTTGCTTTATATATTATTTGATATATATTGAACTATTTATATATTAATAATGTTATTTATATTATTATATTATGTATGTATGTTTTTATATTTATATTAATTTTATATATGATATATATATTTTTATATTATATTATAATATATATATAATATATTATTATTATTATTATGATATTATATATATTTTATATTATATATTATATATATATTATATATATAATATATATAATATTTATATTATATATATTTTATTTTAATATAATATAATATATATATATATAATATAAATTATTATTGGGAGTGTCTGCGAAATTAATTTAGATACACTTATCTTATTGCTAAATATGGATGTTATAGTTGTGTCAGACGCAAAGAAGTTTGATTATTATAGCTATACTTATTTTGAATTTTTTTGGAAATCCAAAGCTGTTTGGCGCATGAGTAACAATGATGTGGCATACTTCAGATTATGTCCATTCTCTTATTATTAAGGATGAGGGTTAGTCCTAAAGATACATAATATCAGTCGAATATTCCAAATTTTCCAATGTAGGACCAGCATTTTGACATTAATTTGTAGATATATAGTTCCTTATCTTGATGTATTCTTGCAATTATAAATTTGCACGCATTGTGCTCTTTAACCGGTGGGATATTAGTAACTTCATAATTCTTTGGGAGTCTAAATCCCACAACAGACGAAAAATTGCCGGATTTATGCGTGGGATAATTTGAGAGATGTCTATGGTTGGGCGCAAGTGTTAGATGTGATGGATGGTTGGATTGTGTTGGTATTCTCTATGGAGATTTGTCCAATTCGTCTGTCTAGGCGCCTGCCTTGACTTTGTCTACATCAGTTTGATTTTTTTTCTAGAATATCGTCATTAATCCGCTACCGTGGTCTTCAAACGGTATAGGCGAGGCGGAGTGCATGCAAGGTCGGTTTTGGGGTCCGAGATCGCGTGGATTTGGGATCCTAGTGTAGTTAATATTTATTGCTCTAAGAGATTAGTCCCTCTGTCTCTTGAGAGGTATGTGTATATCGCCCGTGAGGTGTGGGGTACATCTTTTTATCCTTAAATATTCTTCATATTAATATAATAATTTATATGGTTTGCAAAATAAGGATTAGTACTCAATTCTCAAGTGACATACACTTGTGTGATTTAACAAGCTAAAATATGCTCGTCTGCATTGACATACGATATTTAATTGAAAATGCTGGTTCGGCACTAGGAGCAGAGTTTGGTGACTATTTCTAACATATTTTTAAAATTAAATAGGCTGGTACATGTAGGTTTACCTTTATGTCGAAACAAGCGTGTGATTTAGATTTAACTTAGTCTAAATTATGGTTGGTTTCAGATAACTTCCTTAGTGATATGCCCATATACATTATATAATTGTTATTATGAACGTTATGAGATAAGTTTGTACCAGAATATTGGGAAGAAACTTCTCCTCATTGTTAGAGGGTAACAATATAGTTAACACCTAGAAATGGAGTTTTATTTAAATTCGCTCACCCTCATCTATGTGTATTGGGTTTTTATATATATATATATAATATTATTTATATATATTATAATATTTTATATTAGTTTTATATTAGTTTATATAATAATAGTAATATTATTATATATATATATATATATATATATTTATATATTTATATAATATTAATATATATTAATATTTATATATATTGATATTTAGATGCTAGATGATTTTGGTATTTTGATTTGGATTTGAGGTTTTGTTTGAGTTATAGTAGTGTGAGTTTTTAGTTTGGTTCTTATTGAGATATTATTTAATTTGTTTGTTAGAATTTATTTACTAATATATCCGTCTATATTCTTCTTGTAATCTTTTCTGATTTCCTTTCCGTATTCGATTTGATTACTATATTGAATTGCTAATTTTATTATATGTCATATTTGGCTAATATTTTTTATCCTTTATAAATTTATCAATAGAGGTGTGACCGTTTTTTTTTTCTCTTATCCCCATCTCCTTTTCTAATTTTTATTCATGACACTTCTATTTGTCACTTCATCATATATATATCCACTTTCATGCTGGCGATTCCACCCTTCATTATTGCTTTTAACTTGTAAGCGATCTCAGGTGCTCGATCATATCATACTGAGAAGTGCGATGAATTGGTGGCGGGCTGCTATGATTGGTATACGACCTTCTTTAGGATGCAATTTCACTTTCTGATATTATTTCAGTATGGAATTTGATTGGAGCAGACTAAGCTGGTAGATAGTGAGTTTATTCAATGCCTTTAAATTCTTTCTTCCTTCATCTATATTTATTCGATCGACATAATCTTTCACACGACTATAAAAATGTTCTATGAAATCACGCACACAATTCAACCCTTCCACCTTCCTTCTTTTTTGTTTTCTTGTGTTGGTCATTTGTTTTTTGTCGCTGGGGCGTTGACTGTTAATGTAATGCTACGCAGTGGGATCTGTACTTTAAATGAGAGGCTATATATTTTCGTGGTCTTTAACGCAGGTTAAGGTGGTGTCTGACGTCTGAACTTGTTTGTCTTATTGAGAGGATATCTTTTTTCTATCATCACCATCCCATGTTTGATGCTTTTGCTTCTGTGAGAAGTTGGATCTAGGTTGATTTGGTTGTTTTGAGTTTGTTAGTTTGGGTGTTGTTATGTTGTTGTTGGATTGTTGTTCTGTTTTTCATTTTGTATTATTGTGAATTTGCTTGCATTCCAGGCTGGTGTGTGATTCTGTTTGAAGGTTTGTTTATGTCCTTAGAGTGCTTAGTTTTGGATCTTGACGAATTAATACTCTTTGATGCGACTACTTTTTTCGTTTCAATTTCTGTTCTATGGTTTCCAGTATGCTATCATCTCCTTATTCTATATTGCATTCATACTGAATACATCTAAATTATTTCTCGGAATTGATCTAATATTAATAGTCGCATAATCTGCCACTTAATTCCAGTGAGGCCTTACTGTGCCACCGTTTATCTCTTTAACATCAATTTTAACCTTTTTCTTTATTTGTCTAGCATTTCTATTGGAATCCATTTCTTCATAGGCTAATCCCATACGGATATATATATGTTTTAATTGGTTTAATTTTATTATGTGATTGTGTTTAGTGAGGCTATTTTATCTTAATATTTATTATTTTTATGGTATATTATTGTATATATATTTTATCATATATTTTATTATATATTATATATAATATATATGGCATTTATTATAGTATATTAGTTACGTTTTACGTATCGATTATTATTTTATAGTATTGCTTCTAAGTGTTTATTTATTATAATATATAGTATATATAATATATATATATATATTATAGTATATTTTTTATAGTAAAGACGTTTTTCGAATGATTTTTAGAATATATTTTATCTCGTCTACATACTCACACGCAGAAGCTGTACATCTTACTCTCGTTTCTTATCTTTTTTTTCTCTCTCATCGCATTTGAACCGTATTAAACTTTCTCTTCTTCTCTTTTTATTTTTTTTAAACACAATAAAAAATATCTGTGGCTACCCACTCGAACAAAAATATATTATGTCTGCTAATTCATAATTATAAGATACTGCAATGGATTTGAATTTACATTCTGTTTCACTTTAATATCGAGTGCTTGGGAAGCTAATTATGCACTTATCTGAAATCTAGGCCATCAATTGGCACCTATTATTAGCAATGCATTATCAATCTATTCTTATATTCATGCATCAATCAATCACATTCATCAAATACGTTATCTTAGAAAATTATTATGATTTACTTATTATATTGATTATTATAGGTTGATTTATTATTTATACTCTCCTTTGGAAATTTGGCTATGAAGTTTGTCAACTGCAGATGCTTTGTTTATTTTATCAGTCATAAAAGCTAAAAATATGGAAAAGGGTTCTCAGCCCAAAGTAATCGCAAAGGTACAAACTCATTGCTTGGTAACTAACACTCGATGAGCACTTCAAGAAAATTGAGCGATCGCTATGTTATATATATTATATTATTTATATATACATATTATATATATTTATGTAGGATATTTACATACTTATAGTCAGATTGGAGTTATATTGTACGTTTGGTGATAATATTTAATCATGATTATAGTTTAATATATATATATATAGTTTTTATATATATATTATATTAGGATTTTTATTTATATATATATATATGTATGTATATTTTTAATATCTATCAGGATATGAGGCTTGTAGGGATTCAAAGTACTTGTGTTTGTACTTGTACTAAGTACATTTTTGAGTACTTGTACTTGTAGTATCTAAAGCCCAGTGTACTTGTACCTTTTGTAATTTAAAAATTGCAAAGTACGTCAAGTACGTTTGGCATTGTTTAACTTGCTAATATTTTTTTTTACAGTTCCTCTTTTTTGATATTATTTTTTTCCTTTTAGTATCATTGCTCTGCCCTTTAGAATATAAAAGTAATGTCATTATATAATATATATATATATTATATATAACTAGTATATAATATATATATATAATAGTATACTATATATATATATATATAATATATATATATATATATTATATATATAATAATATATATATATATATATATATATATAAAGGGTGTGAATGTTGAGGAGTATGGTCTTAAAAAAAATCGGAATAAAATAGAGGCAATAGGAAGAAGAGTGGCAATTAAGAGAAAAGGTTTAAGAGAAATTGTATGTGGAGGAGAGGGTAAAATGGAAATTCAAGGAAAAAGCAATCTCAGTGGAATAAAGGAAATTTATTGCTTTCGCATTTCAACATTAAATTTTCGGCTTTTAAGAAATTAAATGAAAAAAAAAATAAAAGTGAAATCTAAAGGATGGATGTGTGGTGGTGCAACAATAGTTTCGGATTGCGTTTTTTTTTTTTTTTTTTTTTTTTTTTTTTTTGTGACATTTTTCGGCAAAATTAAATATGTAGTTCCACACATTAAAATCTTCTATTCAAGAATACTTTAATTAATTCAATTCACTTGTCCAGGTTACTGCCTATTGAAGAGGCATTTCTGAAACTATCATTGTCAAGAACCCCCCTCCCCCCTTCACCAGCTTAATTTTTCTTCTCGTCAGCTGAAATATAGCTCTCCAAACACTACACTAATGTTGGAGAATGGCTTCTTTTATAATACCATATATATATATATATATATATATATATATATTATATAATATATATATATATATAATATATAGTAATATATATAATAATATATAGTATATATATTATATATAGTAAATATATATATAATTATATATATTATATATATATATGACTATAAAAACTTTGTTGCACTGATATCATTTAATAGGATGTTTCGGGTTAACCAAACCCATCATCATATCTAAAACAAAAATTTAAAATTTGGGTTCACTAATAACAATGATCTACGATGTGAAGATCTAAGTGGTTGAGGAGAGTCTAAAGTACAAACAATTGAAGTGTAATATCGACAGTATACCATTTATAATAATAATAATAATAATAATAATAATGAAAGTTATAATAGTGATAACACCAATAATAAAAATAACAGTAAAAAACTACCAAAGTAAATGAAACTATAGTAAGAAATTGTATATGACAATAATAATAGCAAAGCAGTAATTAAAATTATTCCTAAATATAGTTAAAATAATTAACTGTTTTATATTACCAGTTTAGTTGACACTCTTAAAAGGAATGCAAAATAGCAACGAAATTCTTGGAGGGTTGTTTGGTTGTGTATTAGGGCATTTTTAAAATAAGTACAGAAAACAAAATGGATATTTGACACAATGGTGTCGATATAAAGTAATAATTTAAATTAAACAGTGATTTAAAACAGGATTAGAAAATTAAAATAAATTAAAATGAAATATAATTAAAAAAATTGAAACAAAAATAGCCTGATTGAAGATCCATCAGAGTTTAAGTTCTGGCTTTGTATTATGAATATGCAAGCTCTCGAGAACCCCCCCCCCCCCTCCGCTCAAGCAAACCGGACGCTGGCGATAATATCTTAAAGCTTTCAGCAACCTTCCTCTGAGCGCTAAATTGTCTGGTTTGTCCAGCCGAATTTTTAGAGCCTACAAACTTTCAACATCTTCGTTGGATTTTCATAAAGAATTTCAATTTCTAAAGTTTGCTAAATTTAATTTATTTCCAAAACAACTAAACAGGTGATATAAATACAGTTTATTATTTTAACTATTTAGGAATAATTTTAATTACTGCTTTTCTATTATTATTATTAGTATTATTTGTTTTACTATTATTTTTTTATTATTATTTTTATTACTATTTTTATTATTATTATTATTATTATTATTATTATTATTATTATTATTATTATTATTATTATATTATTATTATTATTATATATTATTCTTACTATAGTTTCATTTATTTTTGTAGTTTTTATTATTTTTATTTTTATTATTATTGGTGGTATTACTATTATAATTCTTTTAATATTATTATTATTATTATTATTAATTATTAATTATTATGATTATTATTATAAATTATCATCATTTTATTTATTATTAATCATTATTATTATTATGTATATTATTATTTTATTATTAATTATATATAATATTATATTATTGGTCATCATTTTATTAATTATTATTCTTATTACTTTTAATTTTCAACCATTAGAATATTATTTTATTGTAGTTTTAATTCTTGTTTTAGTTGATGATGAGGCCTTTGGTTAGCCCGATAACGGTCCCTAGTTAAATGAAATATCAAAACGCTTTAGTTCAATGCTTTTGTTTATTAAATAAATTTCAGGTCCCTAAATATATATATATATTGAATTAATATATATATATATATAAATATATAGTATAATATATAAATATATATATATATATAGTATATATATATAATACTATAATATATATATATATATATATTATATATATAGGGATGGCCGGATATTCCGGCAACTATCGCGGTAAGTCCGGCCTATCCGGCCAAAGTTTTTGAACTAATCCGGGTATCCCGGCCGGATATCATTGTTATTCGGCCGGATAAATTACTTCCCTAGTAGGTTCTTCCTCGTTTAGGGAAATATTCCAAATATTTAAAAATTAATATATTTATATATATATATTTATATAATAATATATATATATATATATTTTTATATATTTATATATTTTACTTATTTTATTATTATATACTTATTTAACATATGCGTGTCGACTATTATCATATTACTTGATGTTAACGCCACATAAATGATAGAATAAAATAATATATATAACATTGGTATCCACCACAACAAGTCATATAGCCAGTATACTATACTTTGTTTGAATTTGATGTTGGGTACCAAATGATTGTATTATTGTTATTCATCATTTTATGTGGCTGTACAATACAATTTTATCTGAATTTGGTGTGAACACGTTTCAAATAAATTATGGTAGAAAAGTAGTGGTAATATTAAATATATTATAATAATAAATATAAAAATATTAAAATTATAATTACAATAAATAAATAATAATATTTGATAAAATTTAAGCTACTAAGACACATGTTTATGCAATTTTTACCACCATAAATTTTATCTCACGTTTAGTAGTGTAATTTACTATAATAGTAATTACAACCTTATTGTTAACGTGTTTAAGCATTTGGTGAGATTTAACCAGTTATATACGCACATTGCTCAGAAAATAATTAATAAAAAGAAAACACGAAATTTATGTCTCATGTTTACCCGCGCCTTCAGTGATAAAATATAAGAATCAGAGCAAATGTCAGGGCAAGCAGAACTATGATAACTGCATTGTTGGAAAATAGAATATACGTCTGCCTATTAAGAAAGAGTGGTGATACGAAATACAATGGTCAAATTATCGATTTTAACTTTATAGGACAATCGAGAACTAAATATTATCGATACTGAGAGATTCGGTCGATTTAATAGTAACACTCAATATCATTTATAATATTGATAAATTGTAAACATTCAGAAATAAAAGACCTCTTTAAACCTGATCCTTTGAAGGAATAAAAACAAAAAAAAAGAAAACGATTTTTCGGGTGTTGCTATCAAACGTACAAAGATGGCCAAACGTGTAAAAATTTCCGGACTATAATCTGTATAAAACCACTGAAAAACTACAATTTTCTTTTTTTTGCAATATTTTTGCTTCAAAATGAAATATAGGAGCATTCCGCTAACTGCAATTCCACAACATTTTTCAATATCGCATCGCAATTCTGCAATTTATTTTGGTATTCCGCATTGCGGAATTGCGAACTTAAATTGCGGAACGTCCACCTCTGATATATATTAATAATATAATATATATAATATATATTATATATATATATATATATATATATAATATATATATAGTATATATATATATATATATATATATATATATATATATATATATATATAATAGTAGATATATATATTAGGGATGTGCCGAATAGTGAAAAAGCCGAATACCGAATACCGAATATTCGGCTAAAGGTATTCGGCCGAATACCAAATATTCGGCCGAATAATCACTTCGCTATTCGGCCGAATAGTTATTTCAAAGTTCGGTTATCCATATAGGGAAAAATAAAGAAACTTACACTGTCAACAAAAAAAGGTAAATTTTTCTTGGATGGACTTTGTAGCATGATATATAGGTAATTTCGGAGTGCTGATTCCATATATGAATCTCGGATTGTGCTGTTCACATCTCGTTCGGTGCAATCAGTGGATCCCAATTTTTGCATATTCCCTAGGGATGACCAAAATTCATGGCGCCTACGTAGGCTTGTTAATAGACGTTACCTTTCCGCATATATCTACATAGCAGCAAGTTTTAACTGCGGTCCGATATCGGGAAGCCATGTGGTAACTTTAGTACATCTACATGTATATGGGAGCCAATGACCTGGATGATGTCTTATCATCCATCTGAAATACAGTCGATGGTCCGTCATTGTTCAGCCAGGGTGAACTGAACGATCTTGTATAGAGTTGTATTGCCGAAGTTGTCCTGAGTGTTGGTTTCGAGGTTGCATGAAAAATTGACTACTGGACCATGGCACAACAGTAACATTTTATCGTAACAGAGAAGCAGAAGCTGTGGAGGCTCTTCCAGTCCAGGTGGTAACCTTGTGTATTGTAGTGAGTTGCAGGCCACTACTCGCATGGACTCCCAGCAATACGATGCAGTTGAGTGGGACCTGTTTATTGACACTTCCAAGAGCAGTTTAAGTGTGTGTTGTACACAACGGCAACAGGTATGCTTCGGTTCCAGTTAGGGTACTCGGTACGGATGAGAGAGGAGAATGCAAAAATCAAGACAGTTTGGAGAGGCTACAATATCAGTTACATGGATGGTAAATATGCGTCGACCTCAAAATGGAAAACATTTTGCGGTCAGCAAGCAGTTTCACCAAATATCCCTGCTTCCTGTGCTTTGGGACAAGGCCGGGCGGCAAAGGATCACTGGACCAAAAAGAGAATGGCCACCGAGGGAAAACCTTGACGCCAAGTGACAGGAACATCTGTACGTGAACTACTTGTATCACAGAGAGAAAACATCATCTTCCCTCCACTACACATAAAACTTGGTTTGATGAAACAATTTGTGAAGACTCTGGACATAATTGTGAATGCTTTCGCTATATATGCTCAACGTTTCCTGGTCTAGAGTGACGAGAAGAAAACAAAGCTGGGATATTTGTTGCCCACAAATAAAGTGACACTCCATCGTGATCCTGCTCTTTGCTACAAAACAATGACTGTGTTAGAGGCAAGAGCGTGGAATGCTTTTCAGATGTAGCACAGAATTTTCTGGGGAACAGGAAAGCCGAGAACCACTAACATTGTACAGGAACTGCTAGACAGTTTTCATTCTCATGGATGTAGAATGAGTATAAAGTTGCACTACTTACATTCTCCCTAAGAAAATTTCCGGATAACCTAGGCGATGTTAGTGATGAGCAAGGTGAACGCTTCCATCAAGATCTAAAGTTCATGGAAGGAAGTTACCAGGGCAAGTGGGATAACAATATGATGGCCGACTATTGTTGGAGCTTGATGATGGATATTCCAGACGCCTAATGCACAGATAGATGTTACGAGAGAAAGTTACTACCATCCGCTAGGTATGTTTACATAACTAAACCCATTCCTTCTATTACATTCAATGTTGTCCATATTACTCTTTATTCATAGTTGTATTATATTTTTAACATATATCTATCAAGGACATGTATCATATCATTGCGATGTTTCTCTCCCCTTCGTAATATCCCAATATATATTATATATATATATATTATATTAATTTATAATATATATATATATATATAATATATATATTATATATATATATATATATTAGTATATATATATATATATATATAATATAATATATATAGTATATATATATATATATGATATATATTATATATATTTTAATAATATATAATTTATTTAGACCCCCTTGAAAAAGGTAAAAATCATAAAATTTTAACAAATCTGTGTTACACACAATACCTCAACAATTGCGATGTGATATGCAAAAAACCGATTACATTTTTGGAATCAGGACATCAATAATCAATTGCGAAACCCCGCCCAAGAAATTTCATGTTTACCAGTGTTAATATGCAAAGTAAATAAAACAAAAAATAAATAACTATTTCTTACCTATGCAAACCATTCACATATTAAAATAATTAAATGAAATTGAAAAGTTTCGTAAGGTTAAAGAATATTGAAACAAAACTTCATTTGAATAAGCTCTAAGGTAAAATGACAGAACATTAGCAGTTCTCCATTTTCAGGGGATAACCTATTCCTTGTGGCTTCATAAATATTTCCCCCTGTTCTAAATATTCTTTCACTTTCGAATGATGACGGTGGAGCTGAAAGGTATTTTAATTGCTAGTTTTTTCAAATTCATAAACTATTCAGTGTGTTTCCACCAATTTGAAGAAGATGCATTGTCTTCACTGGTCAATAGTAGGCAAACTTTATATTTTTGTTGTATTTCTTGATGGTAATGTCCGTATATAGCCTTTTACTTTTATGGTACAAAAGTCACATCGTCGGAAGAAGGGATTTCCTTATTCACTCTCACTTCCTTCTTCTGTTGACGTATTTGATGCCACAATTTCTTTAAACAATCCATTAAAGTAAGTGAAAATGGAATCCTTCAGCTTCCACTTTCCCACTTCAGCGTGACGATATCGTCAGCAGAAGAGTCGAGGAGCTAATTTTCATGCATTCTTTCTTTTCCAATGCCTCAACGACCATATTTTTTACTGTTTCATCTGATTCATGTTGAATTAGCTTGAAGTCGCATGATCTAAAAAAGTACCTGCACAACAAAGATTATTATCACATAAAACTTATGAAAAGTCTTTTTCCTCTGCCATTTCTTAAACTTCTTCAATGAGGTGGTAATTATTCCATCTGAAGCCTTTGGCCTTTAACGCCTTATTTAAAATAGATTTAATTGCTAAAATGGAAGGGATCAACTTGGGAGCGTCTGCTAAACTTCACGTTTTAATGCTGTTATAGGGATGGTTGTCTAAATGGCTCAAGGTAAATGGAATAATTTTTGCCACTGAAAATCAGTCACATTTTCTGATTGCATTCAGCTAGCGTATATGGCTAGGGAAACTTTTTGTTCAACAAATCTTTTAAGCATATCATAGGTTCTGTTCCAGCGTGTGCGTCTTCCAGAAT
>JABUQX010000565.1:100000-110000 GCA_015478945.1 Trachelipus rathkii | reverse complement strand
ATATATGTAATAACCCTTTGATGAGTTAATACAGTGATAATGAAAAGGGGTAATTACTTTTTATTTTTATTTCTAAGACTAATTAAATCAGGTGGTAAATAATGGTATCAATATTAACAGTTAACACAATGGGTCAGTTCACAGTCATTAATAATATTGGTGAAGGTTAATATCATAATTTTTATATTCAAACACAATTTCCGGCCTTTAACGAGCCGACACACAATGCGACTTCTCTTCTTATCTTGAGGCCTTACTGCCTTCCTTCCCTCGAAATGCCAGGCATTTCGCGGGCGGCATTGCAGTGACTCACTCTCACAAAAATAGTGCCATACAAAAGGTTGTTAAATATTTTTCATATATAATAAAATTAATAGTAAAATTTGACATACAGAGCTACTATGAGAGGTGTACATAATTATTGTGAGGCAAGGAGAAATCCTGCCGTCACAAGGTTTTTTTTTTTTTTTTTTTTTTTTTTTTTTTTGGTAATAATTTGACATTATTATTACGAAACACAAATTCTATTCTTACAATATATTGTTACAAAATACATAAAAGACCTTCTTAATCCCCACCTCGGGGGTTTTGACTATTTCAACTCTTCTATTACAACCCTTCCTGTGACATTTTGTAAGGAACATGCAGGAATTTATTACTACTATTAGTGTTTGGCAGCATCGTTTTGTTTATAGTATTAGATAGAGGAAAAAGAAGATTTTTTTTTTTTTTTTTTTTTTTTTTTTTTGGAAGGATAAAGTATCAATTCAACTACTGTCTAATTCTAAGAATTGCATGCAGAACTAAGAAGCTCCCCCTTTTCCTCTCTTTCTTTTTTTTTTTTTTTTTTGTTTCTTTATTATTATTATCTATATATATATTTTTTTTTTTTTTTTTTATTTAATCTTATTTTTCTCTTGGGTTTCAGCGTCCCTATCAGTTATGTTATGAAAAATTCTTACATTTCTTAAATTTTCCACTGCCTCTTTCCCATGCTTTAAAATATAAACGTTATTCTTTTTTATCCGTAGCACCCTAAAAGGTCCCGAGTATCTCTCTGACAGTTTCCCTACATTATACTGTTGATTTCTTATTAACACTGCCTTTGCCTTGTGGAGATCTTTCGGAACAAATATATTTTTATTTTTATATATAACCTGTGGGGCCAGAGGCCTACGCATTAAGGCCACTAATTTTCTCAAATAGGCACTTTGACTGACCGTGGCACTGAGTGCCTCCTTCTGCAACAAGCTTCCTGGCACTGATAGATTTTGGCCGAACATAAGCACACTGGGGGTGACCCCTTGGTCATTTAGAGGGCTAATTCTCAAACAGTACAGAGCCCAAGGCAAAATTTCAGGCCATTTTAATCCTTCATTCTCTTCATCATTAATCATACACCTTAGTGTCACTATGAGGGCTTGGTTCAATTTTTCTGCCAGTCCGTTCGAACGAGGGGAATTAGGCGTCGTGATAATATTATCTATGTTGAGTAGGTTACACACGTCATTAAATATTTTGGCAGTGAACTGGCTTCCCCGGTCCGAGATGAGCCTTTTTATAGAGCCACAGAACGGAAAAATTTCGCCCACTAACACATTCAACACCGAGTCGACCGTCGCCTGCCTAAGAGGGTAGGCGAAGGGATACTTACTAAATCTGTCGATAAAAACAAGCAGATAATTGAATCCCATACTGTAGGGTAACTTACACAAATCCACATGGAGGGTGTCAAACTTTTCCGTGACTTCCTTAAACCTGCCGAATTCTGGAGATATCCTTCTAACGCTTTTATTTTTTTGACAGACATCACAACTCTGTATAAATTTCTTTACTCTACTATGCATGAATCTGAAGGCAAAATCCGCTTTCAGAATAGTCAAGGTCCGTTTAATTCCCAAGTGATTTGTATTATGTATTTTTCCTATGACATCATCCACCAGATTTTCCGGTACCAATATTCTAGCTGTGCCTGTGGAGATGTCAACCGCCAAGGACAGCTCCTCGCCCCGATGGATGAATTCCTTGTGGCAGGCCTTCAATCCACTAGTTTTCAGCCCCTTTATTAGGTCCCTTATATAACCATCAGTCTCCTGTTCTATAGCTATTTCCTTGAAATCTACTCCATCCTGAATTTTCTTCATCATTCCATTTAACCCTTTTTTACTGTAAGTTATAGTATTTATTACAAAATCCTCAAAGTCATTATCATTACCAGCTTCGCTACTATTATCATTGCCACTATTATTATTACTACTACTACTACTACTACTACTACTACTACTACTATCGCATTTACTACTACTACTACTATCGCTTTTATTATTATTATTATTATTATTATTATTTTCATTATTATTATTATTATTATTATTGCCATTATTATTATTATTATTATTATTATTATTATTATTATTATTATTATTATTATTATTATTTTCATTATTATTACCGCTTTTGTTATTATTTTTATTATTATCATTATTATTATTATTATTATTATTATTATTATTATTATTATTATTATTATTATTATTATTATTATTATTATTATTATTATTATTTTTATTATTATTATTATTATTATTATTATTATTATTTTCATCATTATTACCGCTTTTGTTATTATTTTTATTATTATTATTATTATTATTATTATTATTATAATACTCCAGTAAGTCTTGTTCTTTTAACGTGCGATTTAAAGGGCTTAACCCTTCCACTACGGAATTCAGAGAATTCCATCCACTAAACTCCTCCTCCAGTTGTAACTCCGTCTCCATAGTATTTTGTTTTGGCCACGCCCACTCCCCATTTTCTATACAAGCCAGTTGCAATTGCAACTCCCCAGCCTCTATGATTTTATCTCTTTCGTTAGCCAATTCTGTTAAAATTATCGCCAATTTATTTTTAGCCTTAGAGACCAATTTAAATTCAACGTCAAAATTTGCAATGGCATTCAATAAATTTACTTCTCGAATATTATGAATTTTTTCGGCACTCTTTTTCATATAAGCTGTGATTAACCCACTGTTGCTAGTACAGACAGTGATTCTCTTATTGGCAATTAAGTAAGCATATTTTTGTAAACTGTTTTTGACGCATAAGAGCTCCTTAACCAGCTGTGGTAGGGCCACTTCTGCCTCGGTGAGTATGGTACTATAAAGCGCGAAAATCTTTGTTTGATTATCTTCTTCTCCCATCAGTGCACTAGCTATAGTGAGTTCGCTTACCTTCGTGTATACTAGTAACTCAGTTCCTTCATCAGGGAACGACAACAGGGTGGCACTCACCATTGCCGCTTTAGCTTCTAGAAACGCTCGCTCGGCTTCTACCCCCCAGGAAATCCTTTTATTGGAGGCGGGTTTTCCTTTCAACATTTTCGTTAGGGGTTGCAACAATTGGGCCGCTCCGACTATGTTGATTCGGCAGAAGTTATATAGACCGAGAAATGCCCTAAGTTGTTTGATAGTTGTTGGCCTTGCAACATTCACCACTGCATCGATTTTCTCCTTACTAGGCTTAACCCCCTTCTCGCTAACATTGAAACCTAGAAAGTCCGTTTCTTCGACTGCAAGTACACATTTTTCTGGGTTCAGATAAATTTTCATATATTTTAATCTCTCCAAAACTTTCTCCAACATTGCAACATGCTCTTCAAGAGTCGAACTGGCAATTAAGATGTCATCTAAATAAACAAAAACGTTCCTTAAATCTCCAAACAAGATTGACATGAAGCGCTGGAAGGCACTAGAAGAACACTTATGTCCTTGTATTAAATAGTTAAAACTGTAATTACCAAATGGACAAGTAATAGTGAAATATTTCTTTGTTTCCTCGCTGACTGGCACGTTATAGTAAGCCTGCCGAACGTCTAGCCTTGTTAATAACTTGCAATGTTGCAATTGCAATATAATATCCTTAATCTTGGGTAGGGTAAAATTGTCAGAGGTTGATCTTTGGTTTAATAACCTCAGATCAACGACCAAACGAACCCTTCCGTCCGACTTTGGCAAAAAGCTAGTTGGAAAACCCCAATTGCTTCTCCCCCGCGAAATGACCCCTGCGTCCAATAATTTATTGATTTCCTCCCTTGCTTTCTCAAAAAGATGTGGAGCTATGGTTCTACTCCTCAATTGTATCGGCGATCCATTAACAGTCACATGGTATGGGTAGTTTGCCGCTAACTCGCATAAAATTTCTTCCTTCAAAGGACATTCTTCTCTCTCCCCTCCCCCCTCATCAACAGTGCAATCTTCATCCCCCCTTCCAATAGTACAATCCTTACTCCCCCCTCCCCCCTCCCCTATAGTTTCATTACTATCAAGTCGTGACTGAGCGACGAAGTTGTTCTCACAGCTGTCAAAATAAGCCCCGCCCCCTTTTCTCCGGTACTTTGTACAAATAAAGCGCCATCTTTTGAGTTGATCATTCTTTAAATCTAAATTAGGTGCTTTATAAGGATTTACGAACAAAACTTGGTACTTTCTAATTAAATCATTAACTAATTCATATTCGCAAAGCGGTATATTTAAAGAGACAGCGGCTAGTGGGAGGATAGAGTTCCGAACATGCTTGGAAAAATCAAAAGCTTCGTTACAAAGAGAAATACTACGTCTAGTGCTGGTATCTAGTAAAAAATGGTACCTAAAGTCAATGATGAACCCGTGTTTTTTGAGAAAAGGCATGCCTAAGACATTGAATTTAATATCTGAAGCGTAGGCATGCAAGTCATAAGGTCTGCCCAACCCCAAGTCAACTTTAGTCATTATTTTTTTATAAATATGGATACAGCCTCCGTTCGCGGCCCTGGCACTCCCAATCGGGGCCTCCTCCTTATCCAATTCAGTAGCAATTAAAAGGTCGAGGCAACTCCCACAGTCTAGTAAATAAGTCTCATTGTTAGTTGCGTCCGAAATATAATACAATTTATCAAAAACTACTTCTTTAACAGCTGCAACGATTTTAGTTGAGTTGCCAGAAACTTCCACCACAGCATTATCAGATAAGTCACATGCATTATTCCTTAAAATTAATGATCCCTCATGCTTATCGGAAGGAAAAGAATCTCCTTCATCTCTAAAACTAATACAATTCATTTTCAGAAAGGGAATTTCGCCCCTTTCATTAATTACAAATTCATTTTTATCATTATTTTTATCAATAAGTATAGATTCACAAGTCAGAATCGCCTCCATTCCCGCCTTCTCCCCAGTGACTGGGGTAGGGGGATAGGTTGACTCCGTCGGTGGAGGCAGCGACTCATTCACAAAGCTATTGTTTTCAAAAGTCACAGCGTTATTATTTTCAATACAATTATAAGAATTTACAAAACCGTTATTGCCATCACTACGACTATCATTCCTAGTTCTACAATCATTATTATTATTATTGCTATTATTGTTATTAACCTCATCATGCGTTGAGTTACAATTTAAAATTGAAGATGACTCTACTCCTACTGACTCAGCGACAAGCGACTTCTGTGGGGGAGGGGGTGAATCACTAGGAATCCCCCCCTGCCCTTGATCATCCTTACAAGTGATATTTCTACTCCATTTAAATCTATTGACATAATTAACATTTCCATCATACCCACGATTAATATAATTACAATTATTACTAAAATACCTATTACTATTATGGCCATTAAGATTAGCATGCTCATTATTATTATAGAAATTATTATAACCGACACGTGCATTATTATTATAATTATTATTGTTACAACTAATATTTTCGTTACCATAGCAATTATTATTATAAAAATCGTCAACACTATGGTTACTGTAATTTCTATTATTATAATTACGACTATAATTTCTACTGTTATTATGATTATTGTTATAATAACGTCTTCTACTATAGTTAAAATTAATATTTCCCCGCCCAAAATTTGATTTATTCATACAAAAGTTACAGGGTACACAATCACAAAGGTTTCTACTCACAAAAGCGTCATTCCCCCCAATATTCACCCTCATCTGGCCCGGGAGTCGCCTCACGGACCAGCCCTTCCATTTTTTGAAATGTTGACGTTCTGTTGTGGGGGTGGAGGAGTTGCCGGGGGTTGCGAAATTAAGGTGTACATAGGGCAATATCGACCCTCACAATTAAATGAACGGTGCAAGAACTTCCTATGAAACCTACAAACCTACAAAGGCCTTCTGTACTAGGCCCAGCTGCAACGTTGTTATAAGTTGATCGGTTGAAATTCCTTCCTCTTGAATTTTGATCATTATTGGGGGTGGGGGAGTTCTTCGCATTCTGACACAGCGTCTTCGCGAGCTCTATGACGCTCTTGGCTAGTGACTTCATTTCTTCGGCCGACTTTTCATGAGAGATTATCAGTCGACTTATCTCCCTCTCCTGTACTGAAGTCTCTCTGTTGAGTGAATTGGTGACTTTTTCTTCTGCTGGTCGTATGGCGTTCACAGATTGCCATTCGTTTCCCCCCACCGCGGGGGATTGGCGAGCACCGTTTTGGGAGAAAAATTTGTTGAAAATGTCGTCGGCTATTTCAATTAATTCCTCAAAATCATGGTTTTTCTCTGTTGTCATGAGGGAGATCTGTAATTGCTTAGGCAATCGTAAGAGAAAGAGTTCTCTAATAAATTTAGCATCGTTGTCTGTTATCGAATCGAAAGTGGATAATCCAAGCATTTCTTTTATTCTAACTGCATAATCGGATGGGAGCTCTCCCTCCCTCATGCCTGATTGAAAGACTTCTTCTATCTGAGTTCTTAGCGATGGTGCATAAAGTTTTTCTATTACCTTGACTAGTTTAGTATAACAATCGTCCTTTAGGGGAAGTTTCAACGAATTTGTAATTTTGCTTGGTAATTTTGATGCCAGAAGCCTTACCCTCTCCCTTTGATCGATGATTTCATTAAGGTTAAAGATCATTGTCGTTTGCCGAATCCACTCTAAGGCATTGAATTCGTTGAAGGGGGGAATGGCATTGAGCGGGAGATTCTTCTTTCTTCCTTTTCTCCCTAAGAGATTGGGGGAAGGATGACTCTTCACCAGGTTTGTTGCTTCATACCCTTCTTGAGTTTCATTTTCCGAGTCTGTTTCGTATAGTGACGAGTCACCTTCTTCATTTACCCCCTCGACAGGAGGGGCTACTTCTGGGGGAGTGTGATGGGGTCTTGACGATTGAGACCGAGTCACGATAGCTACGTTGCTTCTCTTCGTTTGAACTCTGAGCGACTTTCTTTTTAAACTCGGCATTCTTAACGGTTTTTTTTTTTTTTTTTTTTTTTTTTTGGGGAGGGTTTTTGGCCTTTTGTGATAGGGTTTTTTTGTGAAAATTGAAATACTGTGTTTTTCGTGTTTTTTTTTTTTTTGTTCTTTTGCTTTTTTTTTTTACTTTTCTTTTTTTTTTTTTTTTTTACTCATGTCTTAATAGTAAATTGTTTGAATTAATTTACTGTTTGACACTCTTCACATCAGTTAGGTATGGGAGTTATTCGAGTCGCTCTGTTGGTCACCATTCTTTGTAATAACCCTTTGATGAGTTAATACAGTGATAATGAAAAGGGGTAATTACTTTTTATTTTTATTTCTAAGACTAATTAAATCAGGTGGTAAATAATGGTATCAATATTAACAGTTAACACAATGGGTCAGTTCACAGTCATTAATAATATTGGTGAAGGTTAATATCATAATTTTTATATTCAAACACAAATTTCCGGCCTTTAACAAGCCGACACACAATGCGACTTCTCTTCTTGTATCTTGAAGCCTTACTGCCTTCCTTCCCTCGAAATGCCAGGCATTTCGCGGGCGGCATTGCAGTGACTCACTCTCACAAAAATAGTGCCATACAAAAGGTTGTTAAATATTTTTCATATATAATAAAATTAATAGTAAAATTTGACATACAGAGCTACTATGAGAGGTGTACATAATTATTGTGAGGCAAGGAGAAATCCTGCCGTCACATATATATATATATATATATATATATATATATATATATATATATATATATATATATATATATATATATATATATAGATGGAAATTATCAATTATATTATGGATATCGTGACCTCCAATTTTAAGATTTTTAATAGCATCAGATAGATATAGGCTATATATATATAAAAGATATATATATATATATATATATATATATATAGCATATATATATATATATATATATATAATATATATATATATATATATATATATATATATATATATATATATATATATATATATATATATATATATATATATATTGGTATCAACATTATTATTTTTTGTTTGAATTCAGTTTTAATTTTTAACACTCGTAGGATATATGACTGGGATATATGACTGACTTCGGATATCACCTTACGGTTATTGTGTAAATCTCTGGTTTTAGCTGGTGACTAGAAAGGTCTTTGACCGGATAGCCGAGTAGTTCTAAAAAGTTCTGATCTCTGACCTGGCTGGAACCCCCCCCCCCCTTAAATCCTGTAATCACTAGAAGTTTTTGATAAGTAAATTTTTTGATTAATGTATGTAGAACTTGGAATTTTCTTTACGAATTTCTACTTCATTGAACGTTTTCATGCTGTAAACATTAATTTCGATTGTTGAGTTAAGTGTAAAATTAAGCAATTGTGAAAATTAAGTTTGTTATTACTGCTTTCGAACACATCAATCGACTCACGTCATTTTAGTCAATTTAGCTTCTTACGTTTAGAGTGTCATAATCTAATCTTATTTTAAATTTTTCATTTGAAAGCGCGGTATATCGATTTTGTTTAAGAGCTGAAAGGCAAGGGAAAGGGATCGATGAAATTCGGTTGTTTCCGCTGTCCTTTTAAAGCACATAGCTCAACGTGGTTTCTAAAAGCAACATTAAAAGATGGGGATAAGAAGCTTTAATACTTTAGTTGCAAAGAGTCGGAGACTCCAATGGAAACTCTTGACCAAGGTATTAAATAGGTTTTAATAGACGGACGAAGGAGGTTTTATTTTTATTTATTTTTTTTATCATATAGTATAGTTTCCACTCTGAGACTTAGAAAAGGTATAAAGTCAACTTTTTATCTAGGAAAGCTCAAAAATAGGTGTGTATACAAGGTACACTTAAATTTCGATAAATTCCTCCTTAGAACATTTCAATGTGTTGAAGGTTACTTACTGAAATCAGTTGAAGAACGTTTTCCCAACTAAATATTTTCGAAATTGTGCCAAGTAATTTTTAAATAATTTTTCAGTTTCCAGACTTTGCACCTCAGTTATCCAGAATTTTTTCTTTATTTATTTATTTATTATTATTATTAATTAGAATTGAAGTTGGTTCTGTTGGCAAATATTAGTGGGACAGATGCCCTATATTTCCTCGAAACATTAACGCCGCCTATATATATATATATATATATATATATATATATATATATATATATAGTATATATATATATATATATATATATAGTTATATATATATATATATATATATATATATATATATATATATATATATATATATATATATATATTTAATGTTTTCACTTTCATACGTAGAAGTCTTAAACATTGAATATGGGTGAAAACTGATTGAAGATTGTAATTAACATGTAATTATATAATACAAAGT
The DNA here is from genome assembly GCA_015478945.1 of Trachelipus rathkii. Classification (NCBI taxonomy): domain Eukaryota; kingdom Metazoa; phylum Arthropoda; class Malacostraca; order Isopoda; family Trachelipodidae; genus Trachelipus; species Trachelipus rathkii. The sequence continues at coordinate 100,396 of JABUQX010000565.1, read as the reverse complement.
TCCTTTTTACATTATAAAAGTTTTTAATATTAAAATATAGAAATGCATTTTTATCTACGTGTTATATATTTCCAGAATAAGTTTGTTCTTTTTAAATATTCAATGACAACTTGTGAAAATAAGTTTGTTTTTACATTATAATAGAGAAAATGCTGGATTCGTCATTATATATATATATATATATATATATATATATATATATATATATATATATATATATATATATATATATATATATATATATATATATATATATATATATATATATATATATATATATATATAATGTGTGTGTAGGTGTGTGTGTGTATTTTTTGTAGGTATGTAGGCTTGCGCATCCGTACTCGGTGAACGTGCAACAATTAACAGATAAAATGAAAGTTGTCCCTTATTTTT
>JABUQX010000565.1:50000-90000 GCA_015478945.1 Trachelipus rathkii | reverse complement strand
CTATCTCAATATATACTGTATATATATATATATATATATATATATATATATATATATATATATATATATATATATATATATATATATATATATATATATATATATAAAAATTAAAATATATATATATATATATATATATATATATATATAGCGTACATATATATATATATATATATATATATATATATATATATAATATATATATATATATGTAATAATAATATATAATATATATGTATATATATATATATCAATATAATAATATATAATAATAATATAATAATATATATATAATATGTATATATATAAACTTGAAAATTTGAAGTTAATATATACAAAAATAAATTTTGCCATAATAACATAAAAATTACTCAACAATAATAACATATATATATATATATATATGTATATATATAATAATATATAATATAGTAATAATAATATAATAATATATATATATATATATATATAATATATATATATATAATAATAATAATATATATATATATATAATAAATAATATATATATAATAATATATATATATAATATATAATAATATATATAATATATATATATATATATATATATATATATATATATATATATATATATATATATAATACTTTTACTTGCAGGGTATTGAACGCCTTAAGCCCGATCTTATTAATCGGTTATCGAATGCAGATCTGTATTGTTCCGCTTTGGCCAACATATATGGAGATCCAAATTTCCATAACCTCAGTCACTGGAATATCATTCAAGCTTTGGCAAGAAAGGGTGTGTATGTGGCGGAACCAACAGACGTAGCCTTAACGGAGACTGTACTCATTCAGACTACTCCAATTAAGATGGTTAGTTATTTCAATTAATTAATAAAGGTTTTATTTTCTAATATTATATTGGTGCCATTTTTAAACTCAAAATGAATTTTTTTATTTTAGTCCGCCCACTTAGCTGTTATCGAAGCGATGATGGCTCTCTATATTAAAGAAGTAGTAATTGCTGAGCGGGTTGTCCAAGCAATTCAAAGGATTTCGGGCATTTCTCAGACACAGGACATCACTCCACCTCAAGATCAGGAAGAAGCCCTTGTTCTTTGGGTTGATCATATCACTCGAGCACTTCAAGCAAGAATTCATCAACACGTTCAGTCTTCTCAGGTTACTCTTTTCATATTTTTGTTTTCATGCCTTTTTAAAAATGTCCATCTCAAATTATTTTAAATAAACTTGAATTGTATTACTAAAATGAAAGGAGGTCAGGTTTGCATGCCATTTTACTTCTTTAGGATCAAGAACTTCCAGTGTTTCCTAGAATTCAAGACTTGAGCGATTTAAGTGATGGGATTGGATTAGCAGCATTAGTGGCCTTTTATTGTCCCCAAGAGCTCTCGTGGGGAGACATAGCTGTAGCAGATCCTCCTTCTATGGCGGATTCACTGTATAATATAAGCCTCGTGATCAAGTTTTGCCTAGAAAGTTTACCCTATAATCCTTGTCTTTTGACCAAGGAAGATATTGTATATATGCATAGGTGAGAATGTATGCTTTTGTTAAATATTATCGGTATATATCTTAATAAAAATTGGTTAATCATTTTATTTTAAAAGGCATTTCTTGCAAATTGCTTATGTCATCATACTTTCTAGTTCTGTCAAGCAAAATATATTGGCTTTCGTAGCAGAGCTGTTTTTCCTAATGGAGCTTGAACCTGTGTCATGCGTGTCAGTTGCTAACACCAAACGGTCTTCATCTGCGAAGTATATCCAATTGGCCTCTCCAGGTAACTTGATGATTATCCTTTTACGCCGCCACTGGTTTCCAAGGGTTTTCTTTTTTTTCTAACCTTTGTGTGTGGAATCTAATTGCAAAATTCAATGACTGTTGGCTAGTTATTATTATTATTATTATTATTATTATTATTATTATTATTATTATTATTATTATTATTATTATTATTATTTATATATATATATATATATATATATATATATATATATATATATATATATATATATATATATATATATACTCTAATTTATATATATATATATATATATAATAACAATATAATATATATATATATATATATATATATATATATATATATATATATATATATATATATATATATATATATATCAGTGATGCACCGATGCTTTAATTTTGCCAACACCAATTAAAATCAGGCAATAAGTGTTTGGCAATTATTAATCAGCTTTGATTATATAACTGTAAATTTGCACATTCAGTCAAAATTATTATTTAATTTTGTAATAAGCTGTAGTGTAAGTTACATTTCAAAGTGGTATAAGCGTCTTCAAGTTCCATATTTTGCTATAATCAGTTTTAATGTCTGAAAAGGGGAGATACTTGAGATTGTCACCCTTTTAATTTCAGACTGTTGATTGTTAAAAGTAAAATTTAACATTTAAAGTTCAAGATTTAGCATAAGCTTGAGGTAAAAGCCTAAAAGAATTAAGAAAATGGAAGCAAGTGGTCATTTTAATGGTTCTTCTTTGTCAATTTATTGTTCTGGAAAGTTAATATTAAACAATTTTCGTTCCTCTTTTGCATAGCGAAGTTTGAATCTTTGTTGAATGTTAATTTTAAAAATTTGGGGGTTTCTTTTAAAAACAGCACAAAAGTTTTACACTTGTGAGTTAAATACTCATTCATTAAAATTTATGACATGGGTATGAGAACATTGGTATATGTGGATATACTGATAATCATTGTGCAAACATTTCAAAAGATGAGCAATTTCAAACTTTGGATTTAATTCTGTGATTTTGTATTTACTATTTATCCCTTTGGCCTAAACAAGCAAAAAAAAGTTTTTGAAAAATTGCTCTTCGTTCATTGAGCTGTTATGGAATTACCTCTTAAGAAGAAAAAAGGATGAATGTTCTCTCTTGATATATGAGGTACAGTGAGCGAGTCTTGTTCTTCCTAACAACTGCCAGAAAATGAAATTGAGGTAATTGAATTCGTTTGATAAAATGACCTTGATAGATATACGATCCTCAAAATGGATCAAAACCGCCAACAACGTCAGAAAGGATTGATAAAGTCAAAAACATATTTTCATATTTCTAATTGTATCTGAAAATAAATGGATTCAGAATTGGAGACTAATAATTTTAAAATGATAGACGCCAGAATTGAAACTGTAATCTAATTTTTTAACATTAATTCTAACTTCGCTCTTTAAAGTGATGAACTATTTATGATATAATTTGTCACTAATATGTACTTTTTGAACCGATTTACTTCACAATAAGAAATTTATAAAGTGTTTTCTATTTGTTTAATTTCATCGATAATATAATTACAATTACTGAATTTATTAAAAAAAAAATTAAAATAACGTTTTTTTTTTGTTTTTTTTTAATTAATTAATTATACTTTATTATGCAATTTTTTTTTAATAGATTTGTTTCTTTCTTTCTTTCTTTCTTCACCTTCCTCTTTGCCCCAAGATTGGGGGTAAGGTGCTGTACAAGCATCGGAAAAGAAAAGCAGTAGGAGAACATGACAAACGTCGAAAAGAAAGCCCAGCTTTACCGCCCCCTCTGTACCATTAATTTTTGTTTCTAAAATTGCTTATATTAAAACAGACTACCTATACCAACTAATTGGCTGAATAATTATTATGCTTGTAGTTAATCAGCATGGCCTATTAACTGATTAATTGGTGCATCACTAATATATATATATATATATATATATATATATATATATATATATATATATATATATATATATATATATATTTTTTTATGTATATATATATTTTTATATATATATATATATATATATATATATATATATATATATATATATATATATATATATATATATATATATATATATATATATTAATTCTTACTATAGAGATCTGATGATTTTGCTCTAACTGGTGAATTATTATTATTATTATTATTATTATTATTAGACTCATGACTTTTATGGTAATAAAATGTTTTAAATATTTAGAGAGAGAAAAACTTTTTGGACCTTTTGCCTTTTTTTCTGTTTTTCTTTTCTGTCATATTTGGTTTTTACACAGCTTTCTACTAACATTTTTTGCTAAAAAAAGTGCACAAAAAAATAACCAACAGAAAAAATATATATATATATATATATATATATATATATATATAATATATAATATATATATATATATATATATATATATATATATACTATATATATATATATATATATATATATATAACGACCTAAACAAAAAGACAGTGAATCCAGTTTGAAATTTTGTTTGGTTTACTCTTTTTTTTTGTTGTTGAGGGAGGTCCTAAATTCGTTTTTCATATTTATTAATAAAAGAAAATATTGAAAAAATCTTTCTTTGTTCATAATCACTTGTGTTTCCTTAATACTTTTGTATTTTACCAAATAAGTTTTTATTATCAGTAATTTTCTAAATTGGGATATCAAGTTTTCATTTTTAAGTTATTAGTGACGAATGTAATTGATCATTTGTAGAGTTATTAATTCAGGGCCGCGGAGTTGGAGCCAGAAAGAAGAAAAAATTGTATGGAGCCTGAGCCAGATAATTTTTTTATTTAACTATTAAATGAAAATTTTCAACTGATGGAGTCGAAGTTGTGGCGGGGCCAGTCAAAAAAGAATTACAGACTCCGCAACCCTGATCAGGGAACACAAATCAACAGACTCTGACTCCAAATCCATATAGTTTATGTAATTAAATGTGAAGTAAGGAAGCCGAAATAATCATGCTACCTTTTTAGACTTCTCGTCTTTACAATGTTATGCTAGTGACCGTAACTATTTATTTTGTAACTTCGTTCCTCACTGATTAATAAGATTTAGCAAGCATAATAAAAATCAGTTAAAAATCAAAAAGTAAATATTATTTTTATAATTTTGTAGTTTTTTTGCAATATAAAGATAAAATATGCTGTACTGTATTATAACAATAAATTGACATAAATGTGTTCTATATAAACAATGACTTCAAAAGGTAAAGCAACTTACATACATATTCCTACCAAATTTATAGACAGTTTCCCAGATTATGATCTATTATATTAACTTTAATATTATAATTTGTAGGTCTGCGAAATGTTTATTTATTTATTTTTTGTCAGATTATCTTAAATTAATTTCATTCATTTTTTTTTTAAGCTAGAGTCAGATCTGTTCATTTCTACCACTTCCGATTAAATTTTTTTTTGTCGTAGGTATTTATATAATTCTTTTTGAAATTTTCAAATGAGCTTGTATACTCCCTCCATTTTCGCCTAATACAAGTCTAATTTTGTATTAAATGCAGGAACTACACCTTATTGTATTCTAGGTTTTGTATTCAAAATTGACATCATGAATGCAATAAAAAAAATGACATAAGAAATTTTATGAATTTTACTTTAAAACTTTTTTTTTTTTTTTTTTTTTTTTTTTAAATACATTAATTAAGAATTACTGCCTTGTAATAACTAGTAAATGATAAAAATTGTGTAAATTTCGATTTTGCATTTCAAAGAGGGCTAAATGTTAATTGATATAAAGTTTTATGAATGTTTTTGTCTTGTTTTGTTTTTTTGTTTGTTGATAGAACCGCAAGACATACATAGGAAGCTTTATAAATTTATCATTATTATTATTATTATTATTATCATTTAATCATCATCATCATTCTTTCCTTTTGTTACTAATGCTTTATTAATCATGTTACAGCTTTTAATTATTTATTATTTTTATTATTATTATTATTATTATTATTATTGCCGTTCTTTTTTTGTTAGTGATGTTTCAGTTTTTCTGACCGACTCGAGTTTAATAAGCTCGCAACTAATTGACAGACATTGAAACCGAACCCTGGCCCAGGGCTGCCTTTTCAATTTAACTGCTAAAAATATTCTATCTATCTATCTCTCTCTCTCTCCCTTGCTTGCCTCCTGCTTGATGCCTCTATTGTACATCAACCGATGCTACCAAAGGTTACAGTGGCCGCTACAGCAGTTGCAGTGGTGGCGGTGGTGGTGGTGGAAATAGTGGGTGGAGTGGTTATCAACGCGTCGGGGGTAAGGTCATACCCGACCTTCGTCAGTCTGTATCCCCGTCTTCCACTCCGTCTGCTCACTCTACAGGGTCATCATCTTCCTTCTCTGCAGCCTCTTCCACTCATTCGCACCATCATTATCACCAACGCTCGTACGCTTCTTCACTCAGAGGTATCCTCATAATAATCTTTGCATGTTGTCTCGTTATTTATAACATTCTTACCCAGTAATCATTTATGTTAACAAGTAATTTTTTGTTACTATCTCCCTTTTTATTATTATTATTATTATTATTATTATTATTATTATTATTATTATTATATATTTATTATTTAGGAACTCCTTCAGATTAGTATATATATATTATAATTATAATAGTATATATATTATATATATATATAATATAGGTTAGTATAGTTACTATATATATATATAGAGTAGATTATATATATGATGATATATACGGATAGTATGGATTAGATAGTAATTCGATCATAGATATACTAATATAATGAGTATTATTATTTATAGAAGAGGGCACCCAAGAGAAAATTACATATGGGACAAATAATTCTTAATTATTATATTATTAGAGGGTTATTATGCTTCGATATAACCGATATTACCCACTGTGATCCTTCCTCGCTATCGCCTGTTTCGAGGGTTTTCCCACGAAGTATTGATCCATCAGATCTTTCAAATGGTTCTAAAAAGTATTGCTTAGGGTTATTTAAAGCAATTCAAAGTAGAAATTATCATAACCGTTTGACATGTGTGAGATAAACCACTCTAAAATTTCCCTAGTATGGTTTCTTATGTATTTAAGTGTAAATGAAAATCTGTATTTTAAATAATTTTGAAGGATTGATCACTCTAACGCCTTAAGTTGGCCACTGATATATATAAATATATTATATATATATATATATATAATAGTATAAGTATAATATATATATATATATATAATATAGATATATATATATCATATATATATATTATATATAATATATATATACAATATTAGGTATATATATCTTAGGGACGTGTAGGTGTGTGAGAAGATATTGATAAAAATAAGGTACGTGAAACAGTTTTAGAGAATTGGCGCAGTATGAAGACAAGGGGTAAATGAGAGAAAATAAATAACACGAGTACGTTGAGCATGGCAGTCTTGGTCATGTGGCACAAGAATGATATGATAGAGTCGGCTCTTGGCTTAAAGCGGAGTGTAGTAGTGGTGAGTTCGTCGGGAAATCGACCGGCTGGGAGACCAAAGAAAAGAAGTCGAGAGTTGATCTAGTAAAGGAATTGTTACTGGAGCGAAAGAAGGATGTGAAGTTTGGCAGACAGAGGCGAGAGAAGTGGCTAATAGGAGTGAATGGCGGGGGGTTTTGTGAGGGGGGGTATCGTTGTGGCCCACCTGCGGCAAGGGATGAACCCTACATGGACGAATATGCCATAGTGTGGGGTCCGTCGCGGGGAAGGTCCCGTGAAGCTCGTAGGTGGATTAACTGACGTGCACGAAGAGAGGTTCTCCACTAATAGGTATAGAGGGGGCGGTTCAAGGGCTGGGTTTCTTGTTCGACTATTGGTCATTCTTTCTTCTAGCAACTTTTGTTTCCGTTGCTGTACACGTGCCTTATCCCAGTCATGGAAGGGAAAAAAAGGCTAGCATGATTTTTTATATATTATCTATATTATATTGATTATTATGTCATATGAATTATTATTATTATTATATATTTTTATTTATTTATTGATGTTTGTAGTAACCGAAGCGTCCTAGGAATTGGGGGGTGGCCTACCGCGCGAGTAGGTATTGGTCAGGGGAAATTGAGTTAAGCCATGTATTTCCTAACCAAGTGAATATAGACCGTGGAGCAGGATTATCTAGTTTGATAGCAGAGCTGCTTGCAGTTTCGGGTATTATTCTTATTTCAGATAAGGGCGGGGGGAGGCGGACCTTCTTTGCTAGAAGCATGAGAGAGAGAGAGAGTGTGTGTGTGTGTGTGTGTTCTGTGAAATCTCTTTTATATTTTATGTATTCAGCAGTATCTCCTCGCAATTAATTCTTGATCACAATTAGTGTTGGTAAGTATTTGAGATTAGGTACACTATTGGCCATGAAGGTGGATGTACATTAATTTTAGATTTGTTGAAAGGAGGTGTGTCCATTCCAGAAATTCGAACCTCTCTCTCTCGCGAGAGGGAAATTATTATATACATAAAATTTTGGTATACGGTTGTAATGTAATTGTATTGGTTCATTTATGTTAATTGCTGAGCAAATAGGTTAAATCTTATGTTTTTGAAATTTACTGAATTATTATTAATATGTAGTGCTCCCCTTTCCCCCCCCCCCCCCAAAAAAAAAAAAAAACTATATATATATATATATATATAATATATATAAGTATAGATAATATATAATATAATATATATATATATGATCATATATGATATAATAATATATATATGAGGATATATATAAATAGAGTATACGAGAGTTAGTAATTGTTTTGATGGAAAAAGCTGCTAGTGCCCACATGTGACCCACTAGGTAGTACAAATAGCAATCGAATTTCTGTCCATATTAATATGTAATATGCTCTGATATTTGGCTTTAGAAGTATTGAAAGCAAAGGAGAGTCGGTGGATATATAAAAATATTTTAAAGAAAATTACAAAACCTTTCTTCACACTTTGAGATTTGAAATCCTTGGGTTCAGGGAGTATTGTTCTTTTTAATATCAATTGTATATGAAGAGTAACTTGTTTGACAAGCAGAGAGAAAAGGGGTAAAGTTAAGGTGAATGTGATGATGATGTGAAGAGTCCTTGACTATATCCTTAAAAGATAAGTTGAGTGTGCAAATTATGTTACGCACATTTCATGCAAGAGCAGAAGATGCCGCTATTCAAAACGAGCAAATTAGGCTGTATAAGAAATTTGTTGATGTGACTTAGAACCTTTAGCCTCTTGAAATCTTGGTAAAATAGAGAAAGAGTGTGATGACCCTTTCAATGAAGATCAACAAGAAACTGGGAATATCAATAACTCAAAAGGACTTTAGAAGTTATAGTTTTGTGGAACATTTAAGCATACATAGTTTAAATAAGCTTGTTTTGAGGCATCGAAAACGACGTTTTTTTTTTGTTGTTGTTGTTGTTGGTTGTTTAAAAAAAAAAAAAAAAAAGTAATGCGAGGTGGAGACCTTGGCCTAAGAGAATAGCTGATGAGTTGTGATTACTAGGAGGTTGTTTATGAAAGGTAAGAATAGAATTGAGGATGAAACAAAACCTTGAGGAGAACACCACGGTTGATAAATTTAAAGGATGAGTTGCGATCTGCAAGAGGAAAAATTATCTCAGAAAAAGATAAAAGTTTACAAAGAGAAGTTTGGAACTCAAGATTTTGTTTGTGTCACACTATCGATTGTTTTCAATATATTGTTAAAATCTTGATTGATCAAGATTTAGCAAGAATGAAAAAATAAGATCCCAGTCAAACTTTACTCATTTATTCTCGGATACCATACTGATGATTAGATATAAAATAAGAATAAATAAGTGGCTAAATATTGCTAAATATTTGTGTGTGGGATATTTTTTAAAATTTTGGAAAGTGGCTAAATATTTCCACCAGAAGAGAATCGTAAAAGTTGCTAGACAAAGACAAAAACAGTTTATCAGACATGGCTTCAGCTTAGAAGAACAAGTTCTGAAACTCACAGGAGGAATTCTTTATGGACCATTTTCTATGCTCTTCATTTTCTAAGAGTTTTTATTTCTTTGAAGGATTGAGTGGTTTCTCTTTTTAAATAAGCATCTAATTACTGTACAACTGTCTATTTGCTTCCCCTGTAAAGAGATTTCATCTCCTTACAGTGAGTAAGTAACGCACAGATATTATGTGGCTCCACCCACACACATCTTCCCGAAAAGTAGAGTCTAGATGAGAGTTCTTCTCTTTAGTGTCTGTGCTCTTTCTCACTCTTTACAATATTATTCTATCATCCGAATTTTTGCTTTAATCTTTATACTATCGCTATTACAATGTAAAATATTCTTAACCCTTGAGTCACATTTCTTTGAGGAAAGATTGTGTGAGTTGTCTTTTTGCGCATTCTCATCTTTTCACTGGCCTTTATATTCATTGTTTCATATATAGAAGCAGTGTGATCTAGCCTGCAAGACTACTCGTTACTTTTTTTTCAATTTTTTTTTCTGACACCATGTATCAAGGCATATCGAACGTTAATCTGGACAGTGATTTGATTACTTTCCTCTACATATTGGTGGATCTTCATGTGATCGTTGGTCCATTTTTAGCCAGAGCAATATATATATATATATATATATATATATATATATAATATATATCATTATAAAGTATATTGTTTAATTAAAATGGTGGAATGCTTCATTAAATGGACTTTTATTATTAGTAGAAATATAATATATATAATTATATAATAATATATAATATTATATATTAATATATATAATATATTAATTAATATCATATTAGTATTAATATTATATAGATATAAATGTAATAATAATGTATATATATCTATATAGTATATATATATATATATATATAGATATATATTATATTGAGAAGGATGTATTTCATTTAACAGTTTATTGTTTAATTGTAAAAAATCGGATGGAACGGCTTCCTGCAGGGAAAGGAAAGCATGTACAACTTCTCGGGAATATTCCGCGTTTTTTTCATTGTGCTTGTTGTGATGTGTTCCGATCACACGATACTCAGGGCTTAAGGCACGACAGTTTTCCCTCACGGAAAGAGAAAGGCCAAGGAAAGGACTCATAATTCGTACACTTGATGGTAAACAAGCAACACACAAATATGAACATAAGCACGCAGCATTCAAATTTACACTCGTTTTCTTAGGAACATTATTCATTTTATGTTCTTGTTGACTATAATATAATAGGATACTATAATATAATATAGTATATTATAGTATTATATATATATAAGTATTAATATATATGATATATATTATAATATATATATATATATATATATATAATACTCTTATGATAGTATTTAATATATATTTACCACACAGAAAAATAGTATTGATAAATAATATACTATACGTTATGGAAAAGTCTTGGCTGGTTGGTTCCAATGGAAGCCAAAAGATAATTAATAACATACATAACAATAATCATAAAAACAATTTCTATTGAAGTTCTGAAATTCGTTCATAATCACCTTTTTACATGTTGCTTTATCGCAGCACTTAATACCTAAATCCTTCAAGAGAAAATACCAAATTGCATAAGGATTGAAAAGGGCTTCCCTTTTTTACTCACAGGTTGAATAAGCACTTCGTTCCAACAAGAAGAGAAACTTAATATTAACAGATTGAGACGAAACAATTCACCAAGGTAGGTGAAAGCTCAGACACGAAGGTTTTGAGAACCACAGAAACAATACCGTCAGGACAGTACAACTTCTTGGTGCTAAGCTCAGAGAGATAAAAAAAATATCTTTATAATAAATAATTAAATTAATTATTAATAATTTGTATATCTGGTGGTGAAATATCAATTCTTTAAGATGTATATTATTAAAATTGGGTTTTTGGATAATTGAAGAAGAATAATAACGTTAACATTGATTGTTACTTTTATTTATTTATTTTTATTTTTTTGCCACTTTAATGAAAAAAAAAAAGATTTATATTTGTCACTTGTTAGATCAAAGATTTAATGCTTTGTTTTTGTCTCAGCTTTGTTAGAAAATAAGATTTTAAGAGAAATATTGAGATTGATTTTAATATAGTTAAATGTGTATTAAAGATTTGCACTGATCAAGTAAATGTAACTGTAAATATTCTTATTGAATAAAGTTTTATATGTGGTGCTAAGAGTTATACTCTCCTGCCGTGACTCAAATCTGAAAATTAGGAGGAAGATTTTGATGTCCAAGTTAACAAAGTCTCTTTTAAAACGTCTGCCTTAGAAAATAGTTTCGGATAGGAATTGATATCATTTCAGAATTCTTTGAGAGGTATTTTAATATTGGCTGCCCTCTATTCTGAAGAAAGAGAGATTTATTTTTTGTGTTGATATACCAATGATTCTCTATTTTAATACAATTTTTGAAAATTTAAACTACGATTATTATCAGTACTTAATCTGTGCTGACTATTTATTCCACTTCTCATCACGAATTTTCATTCTACTTTCTGTATATAACCTACAAAATTGTTTGAGTGTCTCATTTGCTATGCTTTGGCGAAGTTCATGGGCATGAGATTTTGCTTTAGGAATTAAAGCTCTATATGTGAATCTGAGGAAATTGAGTTTCGGAATAAAAAAAAAAAAAAAAAATCCAGTTGTGATATATTAAAGTCAAGTAAATGAGTGAGTCAGTTCTACCTCTCATACCTTATCATATTTTGTCTTCACAATGAGCAACCTGCCCAAGTTTCCCAAAAGTTTATATATATATATATATATATATATATTTATATATGATATATATATTATAGTATATATACAATATTATATAATGAATATACTATAAATAATATAGGTATATATAATTATATTTATACGTATAACTACATATATAATATAGTACAAGAGAGGGTCTATGCATATAGTATATACTATAATATATATATAAAATTATCATTGGTAGTTTTTATAGATGCTTCCAGTTACATTTCTTATCAATTTATTGCGTAAATAACACAGGGACTCCAGCAGCACCAAACCTTTGTCTTTTTAGTGTTATTTTAAAGGCATGTTTTTCAGTGGCATGATTGGTATAATAAATTGGTTTTAATTTAACAAAAAATATTGCGTTCTTTTAATAAAATATTGTATTGCACTTAATTATAGGGAGTAACATTTCTTGGTTAATCTTTATTCATTAAAGTTAGTTTAAGGGATTTTGTTTGCTTAGGTAATGCTTTGGTATATGTTTTAATATTTTAATAGTTACTTGCTTATTAATTTTTAAAATTACTAAAATTTTAACACTAATTAACTTTTTTTACTAACTCCTTTAAAGGGTCGGAAGAGGGGGGCTGCAACCCTTTTAATTGGGATACGATTTACCCTCCATGGTGGTGGTCTTGCAGTCACAAAGTAACGGACAAAGAGTGCCTTTATTGTTTGCGCGAGCGTCAGTCTCAGGCATTTGCCGAACAATTCGAATACTATTTAGCGTCTGTTAAAGGGTCATCCTCTCAAGGAATTTACCATGAGGATGGAAAGAATGTCTCAAGCGCAGGGGCTCTCAATGGCAAACCAATGGACCAACAACGACAACCAAATTCTAATGAGTCCTTCTCATGCTTAGCATTTCCTTCAATGCAAAGTGATGCCCATAATGAGGGTTGCAGCTCCTCCTCTTACGCAAAGGGTCATCGACCCCTATTTAAAGCATATGGATCGCATTGTGCTAACCAGGGAATAAGCTACACTTTACCAGCGAGGGAGTGGGGTGCCTGCAATAGGGTTGAAAAAGGTCTCCCTCCCCCACACCCAAGGCCAGCCAGTCTTAGGAGAGCCCATAATACTCCTCCTACCGTGTGGAATTACAGCCAGGGTAATTTTGAGCTGGTGCTAAAATAAATGTTTGACTTAAATCCCTCTCTTCCCTTTCCCTATCATTACTTTAGCACCAGAAGCGCTCGTTTATTTTGTTTTGTATAGTCACTGTACATAATTATTTTTGAAGGAAAGAATTTATCACGTTTTGCACATTTCTCCCATTGTTCATATTACCCCTTCAGTATGTGCTTGAGTTCTTTGTAAAAAAAAAAGGTGCTTTTCTGTATCCGATAGTACCATTTCTATACCTTTATTGGCTGGCTCGGTTTTATTATCTTTGGCTCACTTTTTTTTTCTTTCTTTTTACATTTTCTCGTCTTGACTAGAAAACTTTAGTGGTAATAAATATATTTCATATAAGAAGAAGCCTCATAAGTTAAAAACAAAAAATTGGCTTGATGTTTTTCGCTAGTGGTAAGTTTTATTTCAAATATTTAGAACTCTTTTTGTTATCATTAAACAATCAAACAACGGTAATGATACCAGCAGCCATTATAAGATCTACAAAACAACTTGGAAAAATGTAAATTAAAACAACCCAGTAAAAATTTTAAAAGGCTCTCAGTCTGGTGGTCTGATCTAATCTCAACTACAGCCATCTTCTCCAAGTTCTTTCGCACCTCCTTTTCATAACCAAGAAGGAATTTGTCGTAATCATCAGCGTTGGGGCGAGCAAATCCGCACATGCTTGAAACCCGACGCTCATCAGTTAAACACCAATGCCACACCATAAAAGCGCACGGTGTGGCTAATCCCGCTTCCCATCTCCTCTGCGTCTACGATCCTGCTACTGTCTTATCTTACCTGATCGATACAGGTAGTTCCTTCTCTGTCTTGCCCCGTTCTTTTCTGCAGAAGAACCGTGTCGCCGAAACTTTGGGTTCATTACAGGCCGCGGTTCCACAATTCGTACTTACGGCACAAAATAACTCCCATCTCACCCTCTCTTTCCATCGCGACTTTCTCTGGAACTTTGTTATCGCCGACGTAACTCTTAATATTATTGGTGCCGATTTTTTTTCCCAATTCAATATCCTTGTCGACCTTCATCACAACCATCTAATTGATTATGAAACCCAGTTCTCCTCTTTCTGCATCCGTGCCACCTCTTCTATTAGTGGAATCCAACTTCCTACAGGTAATTCCCCTTTCGAAACTCTTTTGCATTCTGAATTTCCCGATCTTGTTTCTCCAATTTCGACCTTCCGGAGGTGAAACACAACGTCGTTCATCATATTGAGAGGAGTGCGAGACCGCCTTTCTCTCACGGACGTCGTCTCGCCCCTGATAAACTGCAAGCTGCTAAGCAGTAATTTAATACCCTGCTCCAGCAGGGCATAGTCCGCCCTTCTAAGTCAGACTACGCTTCCCCTCTTCACCTCGTACTTAAACCCAACGGTGACTATCGTTGGTTCTTTCCAAACCATTGGTACACCATATAAGAGAAACTAAGCGAATTAATTCCAAGGAATTTGTTCGCTTGACCGCTCATTGCCGACCCGCACGGCAGAAGCCGACTAGTTCGCGGGGAACACTAGTATCGTCGCGGACATTGGTGATGGTGTTCCGTGTTTTCTAACAGTCTGCACGATGGATGGGTAATCTAGCTGGCCGTTTGCGAGGGAATTGCAGGTTCTGTGTAATTATAGGTACAATATCTTTCTCGGAAATGCTTCAAGTTGATTGGCACCGAACCAACTAGACGCTAAGTTTAATGTTAACTTTCTCCTTTACTCTTATTCTTATAACCTTTCAACATTGTGTCGTGAACCAGATTCTCATCAGAAATGGCCGGCACATTCCGGTTCGCGAGAAAATGTGGCAACAGAACTTTCCCGCACACGTATCACACGTTAAATGTTCTCATCTCATCTTACGAATCCCAGAAAAGCATACTCTTCTCTATCGGCAACTCCGTGACTTATCTCCGGTACTTACGCGTGAACTCTTCCATTGCAATGATCATAAGTCTCGGCCAATGCTCGAGCTTAACTTATCTCAAATTTACGTAGAAATATTCGGACATTTTTGTAAGCGGCTGGGAGGGGTAGGGACCCGTGACCATTTATTTGAGAAATTCGAGTAGTTCGGTTGTTATGATTTTTAGTTAGCTACTTAATGAAAAATCTAGACTTGGGAGGGCATGCCCTGCTTGCCCTTTAGTTCGGGCCTATAGAGATACGAGCTTTTCAATAACAACAGGATTTAAATAAATATACTATTTATCTTATTACGTGGTGTTGTATCTCCTAAATTTACTCAACTACAATATCTTTAAAATCTTAAAGTCCAATCTCAATAGCCTTGTTCAACGTTGTATCAAATTTAAATTGTTAAATTTGCTTTTACTGTACATGTTAGAGAAATTAAAAATTGTGTATTGGGAAACTAAAAAATCTAATGTATGTACGATAAAATGAATTAAATTAAACCAACAGATTTAATGCCAGTATTGAAAATGGCATACTAAAAATACAATATATCCAAAATAGTTATACTTAGTAAACTCTCTTTTGTGTTGGGCACTAATATAACCAATAAGATTTCGAATATCAAGTTATAGTACATAATATAATTGTAGTGTAGCTTCATGAGCAGCATGGAAGCAAAACAATAAATTGATATTCATATATTATCAAGTTATGCTGGTAGAGAGATTATGTATTACACTTGTAATTTATGGAAAACATAAAATTGTAATATATATTATATACATCTATATATTATTCAATTTTATTGATGTAGAGTTAATATCAATATGTACTAATTTAATAATATTTTACGCTGATTATTAAACAATTATTTAAAAATCAATATCCAACAGTGATAAAAACACATTTCATACTGGAGATTGAGAGAGCAATTAGAAGCAGTTTATAATATAGTATAATATACTTAGTTAATTAGATATATTTATATATATATATATTATATATATTTATTTTATATAATATTAACGTTACGTTTATTATAAGTTATTATATTATAGGACTATATAAATAATATATATAATAAATATATATTATAGATATAATAATATATATATATATTATATAATGGTAAAAGTTTATTAAACGGCAGAGATAAATACGTTATAGTGTAAATTATTTAAAATAGTTGTTATCAAAATGAAGTTGTAATAAAAACAATAACAATTTTTTTCTAGTGTATAGAGAATAAAGGAATTGTTTTTTTGGTTACTGGGTGTCATTAGAGCAAATTTCTTAAATTGCGTCATAAGCAACATTTGAATAAATAGATAGATATGAAACGGTAAGAGCGATGAGTGAAAAAAGTACCCCTCCGCCCCTTTCCCAAATTTATAGTGAGTCGTTAATTTGTTGGTGAAATTGAATTCGTGTTCTGTGGTCTGGGTGAATAGTAAGATCTTAATGCCAACACACAACAAGACTCACAACACCATACACCTGACGTACTAATAATTATATCTATAAATTAAATAGATTATATAAATACTAAACACTATATTATTTAATTATAAATATACTAATATTATTAATAATATAAATAGATATAATATAATTATAAATATTATAAATATATAATTTCTATTAACCAAGAAATTCTATGTATGGAAATTTTTTATATTTAAATAATAAATTAAGATATTAAATTAAATTAAATTAAGTACTTAAATTAAAGTAAATTAGAGCAAATCAAGATAACAATAAATGAATCAAAAAATTAATATCAATATAAGTAAAATTATTTAGAGAAAATTAATAATTATATAATATATATATAGTAATATGTATTATCCTCAAATGGATTTTTATATATAATATTATAAATCGGTGCTCAGAGAAACATGCGTCATATATTATTATTATATTAATAAAAATATATATAATATATATGATAATATATATATATTTATATATAATATATTAATATATGAGCGTAATGTACTTAGGACTTTGACCTCTCTATATCTCTTTATGCGTGGTTGGCAAACTTACAAATTTGAACCTTCACGACTGTCCCTTTTATTGCCAAAGGATAAAGTAATTTTTGGCAACATTACTAAATTATATATTATATATATATATAAATATATAATATATATATATATATTATATATATGATATAAATATATTATATATAATATATATATATAATATATATATATATAATTTATAACTTTACCATAACAGTAATTTGTCTTTTCACATAAAAAGGAGCTCGCGAGGTAAAATTTTGAAAGAAGTTTTCGGGAACAACGGGAAAAGAGTTTTGAATGCCTTCACTCATGTACGGTATATACTATAATTAAATCTGTGTAACCTTAAACAAAACTTTATCCTAACCAAGACTAGCACAAGTAGGGCCTAACCTAATGGATCTTGTTAGCCCCCAAGTTCGACCTAACCTAATGGATTTTGTTAGCCCACAACTAAGACCTAACCTAATGGGATTCGTTTGCCCAGCAAGGTAGGACTTAAATATTTTGGCAGATTATTTTACTTGATTTTTTAGTTAATTTTGCTGTGTTTTAATAAAGTATATTATATTATATAATATATATATTATATATATTATCATAATATTATTAATAATATATATATATAGTATATATTGATTATAAATAATTATATAATTATATAATATATATATATATACTTACATTAAATAGGAAAATTTCCGAGAGCTTCAATGAATGAGATAAAGGAATCTTTATATTTTCTTAATATAAACGTAAATAATAAAACTTAATCTTACACTTTTATTAAAAGACAGCGGGGCCTTTGGAACACATTGTAAATCGTTTTGACAAAGTACACTTGGAGAGCGGAATTAAATTAAATTTCCTTAGTTAAATATTGCATTCCCTATCACAAACACAAGTTTTTAAGACATCTAAAATTATTATTAAAACATTAATATGCTAGAACTTTGTTTTTTATCAGAGAAATTATACATTTTAAGTCTAAGCACACTCACTTTTCAATTGAAGATCAAAAGAAATGCTTCCAATAACTGTTCCGCAAGATCACTTTGATAAAAAGGACAATTCTGGCAACCTGGAGTTTAAGACAAAATGTGTTATACCAAATCTGTCAGTCTATCTAATATTATGCCATATATATATACATATATATAATATTATATATTATTATATATATATATATATATATATATATTATCTATATATATATATATATAATATATATTATAGTAAACGATAACCGTAAACGCTACGTAAGCGTACGAAGCGTAAAACGTAACGTAACGTAACGTACCTTGAAGGCTAACGCTAAAGACCTAAACCTAACCTAAACCTTTACTAACCAAATAACCTTTACAACCTCATTTCACTCCTAGAACATCAATTTATGTATTTAGGCTGACCTGCGATTTGTTTTTTTATCCGGTGACCTCCGATGTCCGTGTCTGCCGTTAAGTTATTTTATCAATATATATTATGATATTAATAATATATTAATATTTATATTTATATATATTATATTATTATATATATATATATAATTATTATTATATATATTTATTATTATATATTAGATTATAATATATTATATAATATATATATATAAATAGATATATATATATTATATATATTATATATATAATATATTTCATATTTTATTATATATTATATATATTATATAATATATATATTATATATATAGCTGACTTGAAAACTATCGATCAAGTTTTCACATAGGACTGGTCCGAACAAACAACGAAGAACTATTGATACATCGAAACTATAGATAGCTTTTTTAGAAGTGCTAATAGTAATTAAGCACTATATATATATATATTATATTATATATATATATATATATTAACTATATATATATATTATTTATATTTATATATTATATATATATATTATATATTATATAGTATATACCCCGTTTTTACAGCATTTTTATGCTATGTATAGTACATAATATTTACATATAATATATATATGTTGTATTAAGTTATGGTTGGGGGGAATCAAAGCTGGATCAAAAGAAAATATATTTTCGCAGGTAGGCCTCTATGATACACTAAATCAGATGTATCTATGAGTGCAATGAGGGCTAGTAAGAGGTTGTATGGTAGGTTAGTTTAGTTAGGTAGGTTAGTTAGGTTTACGGTTAACATTACTTACTTTAGTTTTGCGTTACGTTTTACGTTACAGCTATTTTAGTTGGTTAAGGCTAGGTATAGGTAAGTTAGGTTAGGTGTTTAGACCTCTACATTCCTTTGGTTTGAATTAACTTATACTTTTATTTAATTGTAATAATTACTTCAATTTTAATGAATTTTAAAAAAAGTTATAATTATTTTATTTTTCAATTAAAGTCGATGAAAAATATTTTCTCACAGCCTTTCTATTGAGGAGTTGTATGGGTCACAAACAGTGAAAGCAGATCTAGGTCTAAGCAACCCCAGCTTCTTCCTGAGGTTTCTTTCTAGCTTCTAGCACCGGTCAATGTACGTTCGGGAGTCATTTTTCTAGACGTTAATTGTACGTTTCCTGAGTCAGTGAGACCTCGTAAATTACTTTAACAAAAAACAGGACAGTCACGCCCACAGTGGTGCTGGAGTTCAAAACTAAAAGGTTACTCCAGATATCCTACCCCACTGCAATTGTACACATTTTACATCTGATTCGCTTCCTCTCCTCTCTCTCTCTCTCTTCCTCTCTTATATATATATTAATATATTATATATTATATAATATATAATATATATAGTTTATATTATGTATATAAAATATATTATATATATATATATATTATATATATATAATATATATATGAACACATGTTTAACGAAACAATCTTAATGGAAAGCTAGTTCATTAAAGGAAAAAGGCCAATTAAGAACTTTTGGCAAATTGTGAAGACGTAATTTCAAGGAGTGGCTCGGTCTGAGTCTTCAGATCGTGTGAAACGAATAGTGTTGTGTCAAATTTATGTCCCTAAATTATCAATCTTAATTCCTCAATTATATTTTAATTTCAGTTTCGATCAGAAAACAATATGTGATTTCTTTCTTTAAACTAAGTGATATAGCTATAAACTAAGTGATATAGTTATAGAATTTCATTTAAAAAGAACTCTCACTGTTGCTAAGCCGATTTTATCTTGTAGACCATTTCTACCTATTTACAAAATGAGAAGGAAGCCAAGGTTCAAATATAATATATAGTATATATATATATATATATATATATAATATATATTAATATATCTATATATATATATTATATTATGATTATTACTATTATAAATATATATCATTATATATAATTTCTATATATAATATCTATATATATTATATTAAATATTAATATATATAAGAATTTATAGGTGTAATTGCATGTTTGCAATTATGGATTTTTGTATTTGCAGCTATCCGATGTACGGCCATCCATTGGTTCCAAAATTCACATAATCCCCTTTAGGTTATCTAGCTTAGGATGTATATGAACTTTCATTTTTACATTTATTTATTATTGAAGTCAGTTTTTTCATATATTTATTTACCCATTTATTTTACTTTTTTAACGTTGTAAAATTATTGTAGTAAAGAGTTAACACTCAACCACAGTGTTTATTTAGTCACAAATAAGTGTTAATAGCATGAGACTCTTAAGAATTAACGTACTAGTTACCATCATACTACAATTTACTACTTTAGGTAGAGGTACTAGGAACTTCGTTTATTAAAAACCTTACACATCCGCTGCCCCCGTCCTATGCATTACAGTTGCCTGATCTTCTGTGCGTTTCCGTTGCCTTGCATTCTTTCTATACGGGCATAATCCCGACTTCAATCATCCTTTTGATTTCACTTGGCAATCGATAGGGATTTAGGCCACCCTCCATTTGGGAGTGTAGCCTCTACACAATGAAGATCAATATAATAGGGCATCTTATTGAATACCATCAGTTTTTGATGCTTTTTACAAATATAATTATATTAATATAAAATATATATACTATATATTATATATATTTGATATATTATATATTATATTTTAGTAATATATATTTATATATATATATTTATATATAATATATATTATTTAATATATTATATATATTATAATATATTATAAATATGGATATAATATTCACGTCGTGGCGAAAAGGCCGTAAAAGAGGGATGTGTAGAGGTTGATTACTGTAGGTTAGTTAATATATATTATATGAAGCTGGGTGTGAAGTCTTCCATGCTTTAACCAAGGCTGCCAGTTCTTCAAAGTGTTCTGGTAAACCATTTCGAGAAGAAGTCCTTGGATTGCAAGACACATTGGGACCTCCACATTTCCATGACGCAATAAGAAGATCAGATTTTCTCTTGATTAATTGACTAGTGCACAGATGGATGCATTCTTCAGAAAGTATATACGTTGTTATTTCATTATTCTAGCCATTATCTATATTTTATTCTAATTGTTTTAATTAATATATAATTACAATAATAAATATGATGTATAATAATGTCAGAAATAGTCAAGCAAATTTTGATAGGTTTATTATGTACATTTTTAAATGAACCAGCAAATTGTTGGTGTTCTGTCTAAGAAGAGGCAACATTTGTCTATGCGTTCGGACCAACCAGCATAAGATCAAGAACAAACAACAATCAATTGTGGTTCTAATATAATACCACCAATTCTACAACACTTTTGCTCCAAAGAAATATAAAATATGTGAATGGGGATACTCCAAATAATGTATGAACTTTCCGACGTAAAATCTTCAGCTTTATAGGCATTTTATGTTCTTCGATTTTTTTTGCAAATTGCAGGCAAACTGGCTTTTGAATTAGAAAACCCACTCTCAATTATATATATATATATATATATTATATATATATTAATACTATATATTAAATATACATTATAATATTATAAATTATATTAATATATAAAATATATATATTAATATTCTACTAAATATATATAAATATGATTGAGTATTCAAAAGACTTCCCTATCCTTTGAAATAAATAAGATGAATATATATTGACTAACCTTATATTATATTCTATGATATAGATATTACCTATAATATGTATAAATATATAAGTTAATTACTATATTATATTATATATACTATATATTATATACTATAATATTGTGACTTATTAATATATTATATATATATATTATAATATATAATATATATATAATATATCATGAATATCTATATAGGTGCTATATGTTATTTAAGCACTCACGTACGGTTTATAATTATAATTGTGTTTAAGGTTAGTGCGGTACGAGTGGCTAAGTGTTTTGAGATATGTCGAAATTGATGCCATAGGGATTACCTACCCACAAGGAAAGAACGAAACTAACGCTTTATGTAGCTAACCCTAAATCCCTACATCAGTTCAAGGAACCTACAGCAGTAGATTACCGTATTAAATAAGTTTTTTTATATAAATAGAATAGCGGAGATTTCATTTACCCCTATGACTACTCTTACTACCTGTACCTACTACTACTCAATGTGAACCCTTAACTGACTTAAAATCATTTGAATGAAACTCTCTTCTTTTAATACCCTGTCCTCGTATCCCAATGCTTTACTCCGAAGTCCAATTCTTTCTCACTAAAGCAACTAATCTCATAATACTTATTATAAAAGGTTACCTAAGACTAAAATAGGACTCAATTGGTAAGTAAAATACTGAAAAAAAACCTTAAGAGTTCGTAAAACCCCATTCCTCATACAAATTGTGTATACCTTATTACCACCAACTTGAACTTTGGATCCAACTAATCAGAAGCTTGTGGCAATAGAATTCGCCCTCTATCTATTAGCCGATTTTTTATTGCTAATTTGTGTGATTAGAAAGTGCTTTGTTCTCTTTAGTAAGGATGGCGCAGTGGCGGCATGACTTAATGGGGGGAATGTGGTTGATACGTACGAATAATATGTGAAATAAATCACTACACGCAAACGCTAAGTAATTAAGTAAGTGTGCGAGACGAAACTCAGCAAAGGTTGCCCGCTTTGCCCCGGAGCACCTAAATCCAAGTTAAATCAGAATGGTGCCCCAAACTGGATGCCTCCATCAACATGTACCCTAAGTGAAGTATAGACCAAGGTCCAGTACGCGGAGTCACTCATACTCTACAAGTGTTACGCTATATCAGTGTAGTAAATGAACAAAGATATATGATTGTCAGGAACTGTTATGGGCCAGGAATGCCCCTCTATCTCTAGGTCTAAATCCCAGGCACTCGAATGTGTCTAATTAAACTATTGGGAATGGCCCATTGTATATACCATTGTTTCAGGCGTGCAAACACCGGTTTTAAATTAAGAAAACAGGCCTCATAGTTATCGTAGGCCAAATTATCAGCCAATCCTGATTGTGTATGGTAGAACGTTGTACCCTTTACCTCAAGGACCAATATGGTGCCCCTCACCCAACCGCACTTCGGGATCCTCACTTGCATACAAGTGGCACATTGATTGTCCCCGAGAATTTATGTAAGAAATAGTAGCCTTGCATATGCCTTTCCCTGCACACATTAGTTGACCAAGCCCAATATCTAGAAATCATTAGTCTCCAATAATATCATATTGACTCCAATGCGTCACTATATAGTTAAGTTAGCGGTGATTGACATGTCCACTAGAATGATAAACACTTCAGTGTAAAGTCGCACCGAATTCCCTACCAAGGAGCATCCCAGCACCAGCTTATACTCATGAAATTACGCATTTAATATAAGCTAAGTAAGGAAGCTCTGTAGCCCTCGCCCTGTACGACGGTTCCTTTTCCTATATTAACCCTTGTTGCTATTTCAGGTGTTGCCCTAACACAGCTGGACACACTAATGTAAGCCTTAACAAGCTCGCAAGGATTTCCACTCCAAGTATTCCCTTAGTAAATCTTATGCATACTGTATAAGCAATGAAGCAACACATTCGCATTATCTTTCGTCATAAGTCATATATACAAACGAGATCATTAATCTTTAATCTTAGGTGTCCACCTTCACCAACGAATTAAATTAGTGTGAATATATAATGCTCATTCAAGGGCTTCATCTGATGTTATAATTTTTCCCTGTCTATGTATGGGGCGTGCTGCTTGAATAATGTACATTTCCGATTGTGCAAACACTGGGAGCACAAATGGCATCTGACAAATGTCATAGGTAAGTGAAGATAATTGCGCTTAATGATGGAGATTATCGAGGGTGTATTATGTCAGAGACGGTGTCCTGTCTCAATGTTATTTATAGGACTTTATTCACTAACGACGGCGGGAATACCAATCACTTTGTCTGCCGGCTGGATCTTCACTATGGGAATTACTCAACCAGCCCACAATGTGCTTTGCAGGGTAGACAATTAGAATTAGATTAAAGGTAGAGGTTCAATGAAAAAAGGCCAAGTACAGGAGAGGGCAAATAATTGAGAAGATCAGAGAGAAGAAGAAGTCCCTCCGTTTCTCTTCCTGCTAATCCCTCTTCCTCAGTTGTCTCGTCCTGTAAAAGAGTAATATAACTCCTCCTATTGGTGTACTTGTCCCTCATTCTTATCATATGGTCTCAGTGTCATATGGTGTGGTTTGCCATTGGTCCTCTGCTTAAGTTCTTACATATACTTCAGTCACAATTGTTAAAATGTACTATTGTGAGTCCTAGTATAATACTAATAATATCTGATAATCTGGTTTTTGTTGTCCTACGTGAATACATTTGAGATTACGTAAATATAATCCACCCACTACATAACTCGGAGCGTGACTAAAGTTATTAACAAACTATTCTTACAAACAAACGCCTTATTTCCAATGCTCTCCAAGTTGTAGTTTAGGCTGTTTCGGCGTGCATAAGACATGCAGAATTTTCAAGTGTCATTTGTAGAGGGGGACTAGTGGTGACGAAGCTTTGCCGTCCTTAAGTTTCCTCTTTTCTGAGGATCCATTCCTTGGCGTTCCCTAGATAACTAGAAACACGTCCTCATTAATACATAACAATGACACAAGCTCACATCTGTATTAATCAACCCTAGCGCTGAATAATATAGAAAGCCATGCTGAGATCCGCAATTTTCAGGGGCGTTATGAATTTTTGGACTTCAACGTTCATTAAACTCCCCACCCTCTCATCGGAGTCGATAGGATAATAAACGCTAGGATTCCCTATTGTCCGGTTTATGATAAATTTGAAGGACAAACCTTCCTTCTTTTCGCTTACCATCTTCTATACATACTTAACCCACCTGTCTAAATTCAATGATTGAAAACCAGGGAAGTGTTTAATTATAAGTGCCTTTCCTTTTCCAACTTACTTTTAGATTTTACCCAAAGTTCATTTAACACTGTAGGATTAGTGACGCACACCTGGCAGCTTCTAGGATTCATATCTTAAACGAAGAAGCTTTTTTGCCGGCAGAAACTATAGCAATAATGCGGCGGATCAGATAAAAACACACTCCGATTTTGCCAATCGGATATTTATTAAAGTCCCGATAGTCAGCGCCAAGGGTAGTTGGAATTATTAGGTGTAGACAGAACTTCACGGTACTAATTTATGGTAAGTCGTTTACTTGTAATTTTTATGTGGTGCCAGATTCTACATCGTTTCCATTAGATGTCTTAATAGGGACACCGGATTACATGAAAATTTTGGCCACTACAATAAAAAATAACCGCGTGATTGTGCTCATTTTGTAGATATAAATGGAGACATTAAGATACCTTAGATTTATCAATTAATAAACAGAAAAGGAGGAAGAGCAAAATACTTCTCGTTTCTTTAAATTATTTCCAAAGTTCATTCCGTGCTTACTGAGATGAGCTTCCCAAATTAACTTAAGGAACAGGTCTATATCAACAGGCCCTTAGTCTGTACGCCTCACCCAAAAGGTACTTTAGAAATATGTTAAAATGTAGAGTCTATTAGAACCTCCGATCAAACTGGAGAGTCTTACCGATGTATCGCTCTTCTTTAATGAATGTGAGGCTGCGGACTTAATTGGTATCGCTCCTCTAATAGAGGCTTGTCGAACAACATCTGTATCGCTCCCCTCTAATAATGGAGGCTGCTCGAATAATCTGTATCGCTCTTCCCCGGGAAGCTTGCTTGACTTTCATCCTGCTCCGCATAAATAGGGAATATGACAAATCCGAAACTACTAATTTGCGTGTATTATCGAATTTCGGTCACATTCTGGACAGAGACGCGCAGTAGCCCTCCCATAGCTGGTTTATCGCTCCTGCGGGACGTATGTCAGCCAAAGTGGTGGCTTATAGCGAAGCACTCCGCAGCTAATTTCTCCGCAGCCCAAGCACCGCTGTTTAGGCCCAGTTGTAGCGGAGATTGCGACTCCTGTTTCCAGGAAAAAAATATTCGCTGTTCCTCTTCAAATGAGGCTGCTGAACGCGATTATGCTCCAGTATGAAGACGATTTTAGCGGAATTTCAAGGGGCAGGCCACTGCCGTGCAGCCCCAGCTGCCCACTCTGTGGCACCACCTTGCAACCGCGAGCTGCCACCATACCTCGCCACATGTGCTCAGATAGGTGGTAAGGGTCACAATGTTGCCTTTTAGCACCGCAGGGCAACTCCATGCCACCACATGGCACCCCAGTGCCAACCTGGTTTTAAAAGCTCAAGAACGTGCATTTTTCTTGCAGGGGAACTCCTGCCACCCCTTGGCCCCTGGGCACCATGCGTGACAACAGCTTTCAAAGATTTCCATTTTCATTCAGTCCAAGCCCCAGGGCACCCCTTGGCACCCTAGGGCACCCTAGTATTAATGATCCAAAACCAATATGCACTCGAACCAGCGTGCCAATTTAGGTCGGGTGACAGCCAATTGCAAACCTGCACTATCAATACTAAAAGAGTTCTCAATTTAATACACACCAAAAGGTAATTAACAATGAACCACCACGCGCCAGCGCCAATCTCGTGACAGCCAATTTGCATGCCTACCCCGAACCGTTCCGAGGTGTCACCTAATATAGGAGCACCACTGCTGCCTCATACTTTAATTGAGCGTCCTGTCACAAGCTATCCTAGTTCCTATGGTCGGATTCTTCTCGAGAATTCAATGATTATGAAGATAAAGGCAGTATAACTTCTACCAGGGAGATCGTGACTTATCAGACATATTGGAAATATGACTTATAAGTTAAAGGGGCTTATAAGACTTTGACTTATCAGACATATTGGAAATATGACTTTCTTCAGAAGAAAGTACCAAATCAGAAGAAAGATGCTTTAGACAGTACAATAATAAGTATAAGCGAGTACACTTGTCACCACATCGAGGTAAGTTAACCTCCCCTACACATTATGATTTAACACTTTATTAAACCAACCCTTCTGGAACTACTACTATTCATGCTATTCCTTTAATTTACCCTCCTAATTCGTTTAACGGAGAAATAATATTGAATTTCACTTCCTTCCTTATCTTCGTCGCACCCGACCAGATCCGCGGAATTTACTTGAAAGTAAATCAATTGAAATTAATTCTCCTTCCCCCTCGTCGCACCAGATGCAGATTCCTTACTCAGATAAAATTACAGAAAGCCTTAAGGTTTGTCATAGGGACGCACTCCTTTCTATAATGTTTTATAATTCAGGGACTTAAAATTTTTTACCGTCATTCACGGATTATTATGTCCTTGATGTTCTTCTGTACCAGATCCAACATTGGTGATCTCCTCCAGGAAATGGCACTCCATTTACTGAAAGCAAAGTGATTATTTCTTCCACGAGGTACACTTTTCGTGTTGGACCACTTTCATACTTTGCCATAAAGGCAAATATTTTGTCTAAGAAATTTAGTAAAATTTAGGCGCAGAATTTACTGTTGACTTTTGTCGACAACTCACTCGCCTACTACTACGCCTCTTTCCTCGCTTCTTTATAAAACCACGACACCATGTACGGACCTTAACACAAGTCACTGCTTCTAAGGTTCTTTCCGACTGCACAAATTCCTGGGAAGTTTACAGGATAAATTTTCACTCTCTGAATCCAGTAAGGGGACTCAAACAAAATGTTTTAAATAATCTTCCAATAACTTGAAGTTTGTGATCTTAGGTTCTATAGTGTAAAAAATAGAACATCCATGCATTGAACACAAAAATAGCCCCACATATACCAGTACCCCATCTTAAACCAAGAAACCAAATTTTTCTCATTAAAACTCAATGGGAAGCAGTTCCGAATTATGTCTATACCCGTTCCATATTTCGCATCCCGCATAAGTAGATGGAAAGAAAATAGCACCGAGTGGGTGAGAGGGACTGGCTTGGAACGGCCTACATTAGAACCTGAGGTGAATTGTCCTAACAGGATCTCCCATTGTCATTCTTCAAAACTTGTGATAAAATCAAAATTATGGTTGACTATACGAGAATTAAAACGCGCTCACGGTGCCAGACAGGTATCCGCTGCCTCACATTGCAGAATCCTTGTCCCTCTGATAGGTCTGCACGAGTTTTTAGCACGATTGACTTTGCTCTCCAGGGTTTTCAACCTGGAATATGCGAGCCAAGTCTCGGTCCTTACGACGTGTTTCATCCACTTCTAGAGGGCGGATTGGCAGAATGAGAATTATGCCTCAAGGTGCGGCAAATTCTCCGTCGATTTTTTAGCGTTACCATGAGAAATGGCACTCTCCGGTTGCTGGCGTTAGTATTTGTTTACTTTTATTGACGTATTCTTATTTCAGTCAAATATTTCTTCTACATTATAGCACCATCTTAAAAAGGATTTTTAATGCTTTAATAGTTTGCCTACCTCAAGATAAAGCCTTGAAAAAGAGTTCTTTCTTAAAAGTAGGTGTCACTTCTTAAGTTTTAAAAGTCATGTGATAAGGGCTATCCTGACCGGTCTTAATTGACAGCTATTAAAGGATAAAAATTCTTCAGAATGTGATCGTGATGTCACGCTTCAACCCTTGAGTTTTTTTCAATTATATTCGCACACGTCATTGATTGACCCGCACTTTCTTCCCCTTGTGCAGCCTCTAACTCTGCTCTTAAAGAAGAATATTCCATTTTCTTGGCAACTAATGGGAAACAATCTGCTTATTGGTGTTTGGCACTTCAATGCCTATTGTTCCGCGTCCGGGTAAAGCCGCTTCCTTCCCAGATTTACTCTTAAACCCGTTTCATTTTAAGGCACAGATTGTCTCGATTTCGGTATAGGCGCCTGTATTAAGCCCAACTAGATTGGACAATGCAAAGAAAAACCCTTTAGCTTTTGCATCCAAGATGCTAAGCAAAGCATGAAATCAAACCTATAGCCGCGGACCGACAAAGGAACAGCGTATGGCTATAGTACACGCTTTAACCAACATTGATAGAAACCAATTATATTTGGGGTTATTCCACTTCTAAAATTAATATACGGACTGCATTTCCGCTCTAAGTACACCTTTTTAGGGCACAAAACAATTAGGGCTGGTCGTCTGGAAGGTGGGGAATCTTCAAAAATTCAGTTCTTTTAACCAGACATAGTTCATAGTTGAGGGTAACTGACAATAAATTCCAGACTATCTAGTCGCACCATTTTCCTGGGACAACCTCGGACACCTTTCTCTTTCTAATGAAGACGATCGACGAACAAAACTTTATATGCATACGTTTTAAAGATTCAGATCTCCGAAGGACCTTTTTATAGCTCTAGTTCATTAACCCTGTTTCCCTTAGCTTTTTCTGACACTAGGAGTAAAACCTTTACAGACTTATGTTGTTTTGCCAGTGAACAACGTCACCGACTTTACCTAGATCATCGGAAATTATCAACCAATATTAGACTCGACCATTTCTCCTAACCCGGCGCCAGTTTGCTGCTCCGCCTAATCATTTAATAGGCTGATCGAAAAAGGAATTCATTTTTACTTTATGGGTTCTATCTTAAAGATACGATAATATCTGAGCTTTGACCACGTTCCGAATTCTCTATCAATACTTCATTAACTGGTTATATTTCTTCATGAGGGAATCAATAAATATCTATCACCTTTCTGGGGACACCAGGTATGCTGTTATTCGCAAACATGAAATACGCGTATCCAC
This sequence comes from Trachelipus rathkii, assembly GCA_015478945.1. Taxonomy (NCBI): domain Eukaryota; kingdom Metazoa; phylum Arthropoda; class Malacostraca; order Isopoda; family Trachelipodidae; genus Trachelipus; species Trachelipus rathkii. The sequence continues at coordinate 59,283 of JABUQX010000565.1, read as the reverse complement.
AAGAGTGAACAAAAAGAATTATTTACCTTTCCTCGACTATTCTAATTTTAATTTCTTTGTTCTTCTGTAAACAAATGTTATTCGTCTTTGAAGGTCTACATGGTATATTAAATCCAACAGATAAGCATCTACACAAGATTGCTATTAACTTATACAGCTATATACCAATAATTAACATTTCTACTGTTTATTCGCTTTTTGATGTAGTAACATTTAAGATGACATAGGATCCACTTTCCAAAAAATAGAGATAACTTAATTCCTATCTTCACAAGACTGCAAAGATACAGTCCTTGCGCTCTCCATGAAAAAAGGGTATATACGGCCGGCTCATCTCTAAATAAGGAAGTAGAATTGTGAGTGCAACTTCTGTTTGACACTTTGTAGCTTTCTCCTTAAAGAGAAGAAATTGCATCGTCGGTAATACACTACAGAAACTGGATAAGTTGCCGGAGAAAACTTCCTTCAAAAAACACCTTCAGAGTAACATCAAATTCTTAATGCAAATTCTGTTCCACTCAGCGTCTGGAACTCACCTTGCATCACGAGACCGAGCCGCCGAGATTCACCTCAGATGATGATTCATAATTTCTCACACGAGGCTATTGCAACAAAACGAGGAAGTATGTCACAACTATCGGCACAATTATCGCTTCCGTCAAGACAATCTCAAAGCTAATACATAATGAAATATTTGAGCACGAAGAGAGAAAAATTGGGACATGATTTTTAGTCGACATATGAAAGTTGACGGATGACAGAATATTGCAGATTTTGGCGAAATACATGCTTTGCTCGCACAAATTTTCCTTAGATTCTACTTTATATACTCTTCTATTGGAGAATTACTTCCTCGATTTTTCATGGTCCATTTTTATGTTCGGTAGGTTACCCTTACGGGACCTCCCTGATATGTTTTCCCCTTTTGTTAACAATAAGACACCTAGACCCTCTCTAAAAGAGATTCTTATTAATGATTATTTTAACGCGAGGAATAGGGCTGAAAGCGACGTGCCTCTGCCATCGCGCAATTGGCCGGACAGCATGAAGTGAGGAGAAAAAAGAAGAAACTTATAACAAAATCGCACCAAGCACAACAACACTCTAAGGCTCCTATTAATGTTTCTTAATTATAACGTTGTTGGCCGATTTTAGTTTTTCATTAGCTTGCCTCGTGGAGCTTAAAACCCTCACACTTATCTCGAAATTAATCTGTCATTACAGAAAAATGCGTGCAGGTCAAGTAATTAGAGTTTTGTTAGAGGTGTCTTAACAATTTAGCTAAAATTGTCTTTCCGTACAACAATGGCATTGGTTAACCAAAATAATAGGACATTAGAATTCCTTAACCAATTGTTACTTAATTTACATTTACAAATATCTTCCACATGCGATTCATTTAGTCCCAAACCAAGTAGGCAACAAATAATCATTTCTCGTTTTCCAGGTTGGCAATCCTTAGATCCTATAAGGATGATCATTCCATTTTTGTCCCGAAAAAAACCATTGTTCCAATGAGCCGAATGGTGGTCCGCCAGCCCGGACCGATCCCACAATACGCTCCGCAACACTCTAGCTCGGACGCCTTGATTCGTCACTCGTCGTGTTGTGAGTGTCCTTCTTTGATATCAATTCAGAGTACAATCAATTTAATTGAGTGATATGGGGACAGACAGAGTTTCACTCCATTACTAAACTAATATAAGTTTAATTACTGGTGCCAACTCTCGTTATACCGATAAGCGTGAGAGTACTAACACCACGAGTTCAGAAAGCCACGAACATAGTAAGAACTATAAAATTTGCTGCAACAACAGCAACGTACGGCGCGCAGTTTCAGCCACCTCCATAAACCCTCAAGAGCATCGATAGGCAAGACCACCGAACGCAAACACTACACGAGAGACTTATCTAAACGTCAAAAAATCGTCACTCTCTAGAGTTCTCATATCTAAACTCGGCTATTAGCCGTACATCAACCAAATCTACACGACACTCAAACTTCAACTCGAGGGACTATGAAACATCAAAGAGAGTCAACCTCCTAAACTCTCCTCTTCTAGACATTCTTTTCGTTTACCATCCTTACTGACGATCCTCCTTTCTATTTCCAAAAAGACACAAGCTCTCATTTCCGATCATTACTCTACATAGAACAAAATTAATCAAACCCACTCTAGAAGAATTGTCTCCATCAGAAGTTATCATCTTATTGGCACGAGAAGATCGAAATGAAGTCTTTTAAACTCGATAGTTAGAACAACAAAATTTATCCATTAGTATGTAGATATAATTTGCTATTATTCATGCCTTCTCACCTGTTCTTACGCTGTCTTTGTCCTTTCTCTTCATACCATATATTTAATCTGCAGTTCATAATTAGGCTCTCTAGCATAGGAAGTTTATCTCTCTTTATATTTCTAGATTTCTTACTTATCTCCAATAGTATCAAGTTGGTCTATACCGTCTCTCCTTGTACGACCCAAAACACTAAAAACAAATACAGAGTTTGAGAAGCCCTTTAGTTAGAATAATTATGATGACATGTTTCCTGGAACGAATTACCAATAAATAACTTCCCACATTACGTTGCACTTTCTTGTAAGAAAACTTTTATATCAAAGACTGAATATAGATTCAAATCAGAATATAGAACTAATTCGCTAACCGTTCCTCACACCACATAAACTTTATAAGAAAAGATCTATCAGTAGTCACTATAATAATCTTCCTATATGTTTAGATGAGATACTTTTTCGCAATAGTCATAAGCAGAAGTACGAAGGATTTGGTATCAAAACTAACAATATCCTATTCTCCTATATTTAATAAATCTACCACTAGTGGAAAAATCTACCGATATCTTTCCATTACAAGTATAATGTAATACTTTAATCACCACTGATATAAAAATATTTTCCTCGGAGTCCAATCCTGAAAATAGTATCGTATTCTAAAGATATCTGTATATCAGATCAATATAATATTAGAGAATCAAGTTTTCACATTAAGAAATCAGAGTGTTCTCAAAAGATAAATAAAGTGTTAGATAGCAAACTCATACCTGTGAATATAACACTCAAAAATGTCAGAGTAAGATAAAGATAAAAATAAACATTTCTCCTATGCTCCTTCACTCACATCTTATTTCAATGTTCTAGGAACTCATCGTGTATCTCCCTACACCTCTCTCACCCTTTATCAAAAGCTAAGGACATCCCTCCTAAACCCACAGGCCATATTTCTTAACGAGACTCCTCAACTAGCGAGACAGTCACGTCAATTCCTCCCTCCTGATTCGTGAACAAACCCTAATCGCTCTCTCTACTCGCTTTACACAATTAACCTCGCCAGAAAGCTTCACCCCAGTATTTTCCTCAGAAACCCAGTCTGTCCTGACTCTGATTATTCCTACTCTTAGCACCTACTTTCCAACAAAAGGGCGATGGTATCCTAGGTTCTCGTGGATACGACATTTTACACCCGCTGTTCATGTCATAACTTACCATACATAGAAAACGCGGGATGCTAACAGCTCCCTATCTATTACTGGAAATAGATTCTAACTACGAAAACACCGTCTCCGTACTACCTCCACGTTGAAATATCGCATAATTGCTACACCCGTAGGATAATCGGATTTCATTCCCAGGCGCACTGGAGGGCTAGTTCCCTTAAAAGCCAAAGATTCTTAATTTAAAACCCAGGTAATACAGAGCAACCACTATTAACAAATGATCAAACAATTATAATTATTACCATCACTAGAAACACAACCGATTTTTATAAACTCGTGTTCATCTCAATTATTTATTCAAACCCGGTGACTGCGATTCCTTGGAACTCAGATCAGAAGATTATTGAAAATTGTAAAATGGTGGTAAATAATATAGTTTTAAGAATCAAATCGAATCTACACGTGTGTTCTACCCGACACCAGCCGCACCTCTCGAATCTTGAACATTAATTTTAGTCACGTAAAAGAAGATTCTAGTCGAATTTTCATTTTGGTGGCTCTAATGAGCGCGCGGAGTGAATGTCGATTTCTTGATTATAGACCCATATTGAAAGTTACCAACTTAGAACCACATATGCAATTAAAAGCAGTCGCTAACACGAGTATATATCTTTTACTTCTTAATACATAAGATTACATTTTTAACTCACTTGTACTTTTAAGGTATTATACAATATCCGTTCTATAACGTACTTATATGTTGAACTTGATTATTCTTATATCGTATTACGGTTGCTATACCTATTAGACGTTATTTACAAACCGTTGTAGATCAGGAAGAACTTTTAGTTATACTATTGTAAGAATGCCAACAGAGAAACTGAGAAATGAGTAGAAAAGCGAACATCAAATATGGGATAAACAAGCTAGTTATAAAAGTTCGATACCAGTTTTTAAAAATAGGTCGATTGTAGCTTTGATATTCATACGTCTTACATATATGGTGGCCTTTTAATTTTAAGAATTGTGATTAATCAGTTATGGTGTCCTCCTCTTAAGTGCCTAATGTAATTACTTTATTTGCTTTCTATTGCTTTACTATATTCTTTAATCTTTTGTTTTACGTTAACTATTTCTGTAAATCAATACCTTCCACTTGACTAGAGGACTAATTCTATTTAGTCAACATTACCTGTAATATTGAAAACAAGTTTCACCAAAAAACATCCCCTGAAAAATCTGATAGAAACGTAACAGGAAGTAATTACATGGGCCGATACGTTTATTTTCTTAACAGTGTGAGGACCTTGCTTAAAAAGTATAGCCTTAAATAGCTTAGTGAGGGTATCATGTCTACTTTACTAGCCTTCTTGCTTTGGTTTAATTCAATGTTCGAATACAAACATTTCTATCCAAATATTCTTTTGCATGTTAATTCCCTAGCCTTTATGAATTGTTTTGCCATTAATATAAACGAAAGTGGACCATGGTCTGTAGTTAAACACCTCATCAAAGGGAAAACTCCGATTTATTAGCTACACACTGTAGGTTTTATCTTCTTTGGTTGCTAAATATGTCCAATTTTAGCTTAGTACCATTGTTGTTGGAGTATGGTTATTTTGTAAGAAAAATGTTGTAGATATACTGACTGGATGTGTGCATGTAACTGAATAAATATACATGATCCCCTTGCGAAATGCTTATTTATATCGTCCATCTATTGATAAACAATTTTACTGTTTCCAAGCTCCACTGTTGGTCGTATACTGTTCATATACCCTTGAAGTGTATATGTATGACTGTTATGATCCTCAATACTAACTGATCCATAGCTTGACTCTATTGCTTATATATAAACACAGTTTACTCTTAACCAGTCTATCCATTTCCTCTATCCGCGTGCGAAGTTACGAGCTTAAAATGACAATCCATCAGACAAGAACCACTGTCCGCTTGGATCAACTCTGTAAGAAGCCTAGGACGGTTACGTACTTAGACTTTACCGAGGCAACCACAAACATTCCAGGCCACACTGAATGATACTCCTCCTCATCCTTTCCCCTAAACTTCAAGAAAGGACCGCACAGTGGGAGATTGTCATAGGGCAGTTCTTCGCTTTCCAATGTGGAGCTTAAGAATTCCTGAAACAAACCCAATTAGGGACCAAAGAATTATGTAAATTGGGAAACAAACTTATACAAAGTGATGGGCTCATGAATCGCAAAGTGTAGGCACATTGAACCCTAATGCAGGGGGATCTCTGATAAACAATACGTTTAACCGAACACGATCTATAATGAAAGCACTAGCGTCATTAAAGGAAAAAAAAGCCAATTAAAGAAGCACTTATTTGCTAAATTGTGCACGATAGGAATGAATCTCAAGGAGTGGCCTTTCGCGCAGAGGCTGAGTACCTTCAGAGAGAATCGTGTCGAAAAACGATAAGCTGTCCTTTTGTCCAACATGATCTTTCGCTCGCAATATCAATATTTTAATGTCCTCCAATAATTATTCTCATTTCAGTTTCGATCAGAAAACATTCTATGTGATCTTCTTTCTCTTGAGGCTAAGTGATATAGCATAAAACCTAAGCTGACTATCTTAGTTATTAGAATTTTCCATTTTTAAGAAGAACACTCTCACCTGTTCTTAAGCCTAATTTATCTTGTAGACCATTTCCTACCTATTATCAAAGATGTAAGAATCCAAGTCAACATATATTAATAATTCTGTATATAATATTCAGTAGTAATATATACTTAGTGATATATATGTTACTATAAAGAGTATAATATATACGTACAGCTTGATAGTTATACTACATATATCCACTACCTCTTGCTAACTCTATATCAATATATATATATATATATAGGTACTTCATAGATATAGTGGAGTATCTAGATACTATTATATAAATAGTAAATAGGTGAATAAAGATATAAATAGTATATAAAGTTAAATATATAGTCTGCTGTAATTGCATGTTATGCAACTTAGTTGGATTTTTTTGTATTTGATAGCTATAAAATGTCTCGAGTGTACGCAGCATCTTTGATTGTTGTTTCCTACTACTCAAATCAAACTGCTCTCCCCACCCGTGTGTTATAGAGTTACATAGAAAAACGTCGCGGAGATGTGTATATATTTCCATTACTAGTAGTATTGCAGATATAAGATGTCAGTTTTTTTTCAAATATAGAAATAAGCCAATTTTAATATCCCTACTCAGTTGTAAGTTGTAACATTTATTGTCAGTAAAGAATTTAACTCAACCACAGTGATTTTTCTTTTACAGATAGGTTATGAATCAAATTCACTGCGCTAAGCAGCTATTGAAAAGCCACGTAGTAAAAGGGACATTTCAAAGCTAACCAAGAAATGATCAAGCCCTTACAATTTTTTTACTATCAAATAAATACTAAAAACTATTTTCTGATATATATATCTAGATTTACCTAAGGAATTAGATAAATAATTATGATAAATGTATATAATATACTGGATTTATTGAACGTTCTCATATTAGTAATTATCTTAGTAGTGATATATATATTAAATAAGTGACTTTATTTAAATAACTATACTCTCAACGGCGTTACGACAGGGGTGTTAGTTCAGGGTTCAACGCCCCCCACGAACATTATTTCCCCCGTTTATCAAAATCTTGCTGGTGAGTCTCCGTAATTTTAATTTTTTAAAATTTAAGGTAAATATAAACTGAAAATTATTGCATGTAGCAAAGCAGATGACTCTAAGCCAGGGTTATATCGGAATCTAGTGGGAGGACGCTGGTCGATTCAAAATCCTCCGTACGCTATAATCGCACAGTTAGGCGAATGATTTAATCTACCTGGGTGTAAGGCAGAAGACCATTAAAAAACTCGACTGCCGAAAATGTGGTGGCGCTGGTTATGGATAGGCCGCTGCCTTTAAAGTTCGATTCTAGTTGGTCCCGCCGTGTCCTCTCTTATAGGGGATAGAGATGCATTGGTTAAAATGGTAAGTAGGGGTATTAATAGAAATGACGGGAATTTTCATATTAGTTGTGAGGGGATCCGAGGTGAGAAAAGAGAGATCTATATTAAGATGTTAAGGGACGGAGTTGAATGATGCATTAAAACGAAGAGGACATCTCTACGATGTGTATTTCAATATACGAACCGCTTGAAAGATAGTATTGAATATAGTGGACTCTCGCTCATATCTTTAATTGAATGTGAGCAGATCACAAAGACCAATAATATGGCATGGGGTTCCCCACGACCGCAGAATTCCCAAGTCCATCGCAGGGGATTAAGTTTAGAGATGCTTTAGCTGTGTCAAAACAACCTAATCCCAAGCGTTGTTATCATTATTTCGTATTAAGCTACGTGCTATTATAAAATCCTAATTGTCGGATGATTAACTCATACCCTAATTAACAATCTACCTATATCGACTATCATAAGAGAATGCAAACAACTAACTGAGACTAACATCATTATTTAAAAAGTACTGTATTATTTTAGCTGGAAAGAACGTACGATGATGCAATAGTTTGACTACTAGAAAAAGATTAAAGAAAGCAATATTGAGTACGTACGAAAAACGTAGTTGTAACATCAGAACGGAGAGTAAAAATGATATCGCCTATATTGTTCATATTATATTTAGATGTAGTAATAAGTTAAGTGAAGGAGAGATTGGGAGTCTTTGATGGGGATATAATGGCGTATGCAGATGACAATTTATGATAAGATGTAGAAGTATATAGAGCCAACAGTTCATTATCTGCCTAAAAATGTACAATGGAATCAAGAATTTAAAAATTAGCTCACACCCCCTAATTGTGTAGAAGACTCAGACTAAGTGAAGTAATAAAATGGACATAAGGCATACCTAAAATTATCATCGTAGCAATTTTTAAGAATGGATCGAAGAAAAACAAGCATTCCAGATATAATTAAAGGGGTGTGAGAAATGAGTAGTACATTTAGGATGGGACGAGTAATGAGTAATAGCTACATGATTAATTGATAATAATAATATTAATCAACACTATAAAACAATTAATATTAATAATATATTAAAAATCAAAAATATTTCATACTTGAAAATAATTAAAAAAATCCATTTAAATTCCCTACTACAAAAACTACAATTAATCCGAATATAAAATTTAGTTAAAATTAAACTCTGTCAGATACCTAAATAATGACATCTAGACCCACTAGATTGTATTATGAGTATTCAGAAAAAACATAGATTATAAAAGATATTAAGCAATTACATTATAATTTAACTGATTAAAAAATTAAATTAAACAGTGATTAACTTTTTAAATCAAATACCATTCAATAAAATATAAGATTATTACTTCTAATTAATAATTAATAGCAAGTATTTACAATCAACGAAATGATACAAAAGTAATTCAAGATTACTTTTTTTAATCGTAAGATTAATAAAATAAATTACAATTAATAATTAAAATATTAAGTAATTAATATTAATCTTATATAACGATTCTAAATAATAATAAATAAATAGTCAATAATTAAATTAAATAATAATAATAATAATATCATTAATATTAATAATTATTAGAATTATTAATAATAATATAAATTAATAATAACATATTAAAATTAATAAATAATTAATTTACAAAAAATAACAGGATAACTATAATAATAATTAAAATCTTGAAATATATATATAAATAATGAATATAAAATTGAAATTAAAATAAATTCAAATCTTATTAAATAAAATAATTAAAAATAATATAAAAATAATTTAACAAATAATAAAATGAAACTATAAATATCTATAAAATATATT
>JABUQX010000565.1:32500-42500 GCA_015478945.1 Trachelipus rathkii | reverse complement strand
ATTGCAGTTATTATTTTTTATTTATTATTATTATTACTATACTCGTTTTGGCAAAATTTTATATTATTATTATAATTATTATTATTATTGCAGTTGCAGCCGTTATGCATTATTATTATTATTATATCATTATTATTATTATTATTATTATATTATATTATATTATTATTATTATTATTATTATTGTTATTATATATTATTATTATTATATTATTATATTATTATTATTATATTATTATATATTTATATTATTTATTATTATTTTATTATTTAATATTATTATTATTGTAGTTGCAGCCGTTATTGCAATATTATTATTATTATTATTATTATTATTATTATTATTATTATTATTATTATTATTATTATTATTATTATTATTATTATTATTATTATTATTATTATTATTATTATTATTATTATTATTATTACTATTATTTTTATTATTACTATTATTGCTACTAATTATTATTATTACAGTTGCAGCCGTTATTGCAGTTATTATTATTATGATTATTATTATTATTATTATTATTATTATTATTATTATTATTTATTATTATATTATTATTATATTATTATTATTATTATTATATTATATTATGCAGTTCCAGAATATTATAATTATTATTATATATTATTATTATTATTATTATATATTATATTATTATATTATATTTATTATTATTATTATTATTATTATTATTATTATATTTATTATTATTATTATATTATATTATTATTATTATTATTATAATTAATTAATATTATTATTATTATTGCATACAGCCGTTATTGCAATTTATTATATTATAATATTATTATTATTATTATTATTACTACTACTACTACTACTAATTATTATTATTATATTATTATTATTATTATTATTATATATTATATTATTATTATTAATATGTGATTACTACTACTACTACTACTACTACTTACAACAATATTACTACTGCCTACTATATACTACTACTACTACTCTACTACTACTACTACTACTACTACGTATTATTATTAAGAGAATGAATCGAAATCGGAATTCGAATCATTAACTTAATTGGATTTATTATTATTATTATTATTATTATTATTATTATTATTATTATTATTATTATTAGTATATATATATTATTATTATATTATTATTTTTATTATTATTATTTATTATTATTATTATTATTATATTATTAATTTATTATTATTATTATTTATTATTATTAATTTATTATATATTTTTTATTATTATTATTATTATTATTATTATGTTGATATTATTAAATTTTTATGCTGTAATTATTTTATTATTATTATTATTATTATTATTTATTATATTATTATTTATTATTATTATTATTATTATTATTATTATTATTATTTATTATTATTATTTATTATATTATTATTATTATTATTTATTATTATTATTTATTATTATTATATTATTTATTATTATTATTATTTATTATTATTTATTATTTTTATTATGATTCATTTAATCAGCCACTGTTGTGGTTTCACATTGTCAGGTGCTAGTGGGAGACCGGAAACCGAACTTAACATTCAAAGAGCAACTGGTCGTGTAAGGACGTAAAGCGGATTGCGAGTGTCAGGCTTTCGAAATCGTGGACATTTGACTGGGACGTCAGGGAGCGAATAAATCCCCAACGCAGATTAATTTACATCGTTAATAATTTAGTGGCGGTTGCCAAAGATATTGGATATAGTCCTCACTGGAGGTTAACAACAATTATAGCTGCTCTCATGTACATATTGTAAAATAAAGTGTGGTTTTTCATCGTCTTTCAAGATAGCTACCTTCCGTTGCCAAGAACGAACTCTTTTATTTATTAACCATTTGGTTCTCAGCAACCATCCGGTTACAACTGGTGGCTCGTAACTTTCTTGGACGGAAGATCAACAGCAGATTGAGAGCAGCAGTACTACAAGAGGTCAAAAACAAAAGCTAAGTACAGGGAATATTATATTACAAGTTGTGGGTGAGGATTATTTTGTTTGGGAAAGCAACGGGGAGTAATAGAATAAAAAAAAAAAAAAAAAAAAAAAAAAAAAAAAAAAAAAAAAAAAAAAAAAAAAAAAAAAAAAAAAAAAAAAATTTTTTTTAATAATTAACAGCAATCGTAAAAAGAAATTTTTTTTTTTGGCCGTTGCCACTTTGTTTTTCGTTTTGCATACATTTTGCGCCTCAGTAAAAAAATTTAAGATGGGAAGCGCAGATGAAATTAAAGGTGACGAACCTCAAAAGAAACCGAGTTCAATAGAACTCCTGACCATGCTACAAGAGTCATTAGCTGAGGAAAAGAACGAACTAGACTTTAACAGGATAGCAGACAGTGTGCAGGGTCTCCACCAAGCATTACAAATGAAAAAAGCGAGCACAAGTCAACCACAAGAGACAGAAATAGTAAAAGGAAGCCCTAATTTGGGACAAAACTTGAACATAAAACAGGACGACCAAACGCGACACGGAACAACTAAGAAGAAATACATAACAAAGGAGAAACAGAATGTACGATATGAATTGAAATACCGACATGATACTTCGGATGAAGTAGAGAGTAGTGCTTTCAGAGGTAGGAGTGATGGTAACAACGAAAGTGATCAAGAACAAGCAAGAAAGAAAAGAAATAAGAAGAAAAGGACAGCCAGAAAGTATACTGTAGATGAGAGCTCGGCTACAGAAAACGATCATGTTGAAGACGTTGAAGACAGCGAACGGGACAAAGGGGGAAAGCTGTGGCTGAAGAGACTGGTCGAGTTAGAGAAAACGGGGATGGAGCCAAGTATGGCAGTAAATAGAGTTCTTATCATTCTGGCTGGAGAACTGTTGGAGGTTTTAAGAACGTTCAGTAAGGCAAGTGTGAAGGCTGTCAAGCCCTTAAAATATGGAAAGGAGAAAGTTCAAACCTTCGATGCTTTCATCGAAGATTATGAAAGATATGCCAGAGAACAGCTAGGGAAAGATAAAAATCGTTGGGCGGTAGACTTGCGAAACTTTTTGGAGGGTCCATCGTTGAGGACCTATTACAGCATCTACCGGGCCAAATTGAGTTATACAACGATAGTGACAAGACTGAGAAGTTGGTGTAAAGAGGAGAAAGATAATGAGATTTTAGATTTACAACGGGAGTTTTGGAGAATAGAAATGAAGAGGAATGAGAAGTTGGCAGAGTTTGCCCTAAGGTTGCAAACGACGTATGAGGCAGCCACAAGCGAGGAACAAAGGGACGTGGAGATGCTAAAAAAACAATTTGTAGAATGTCTGCCGAAAAAAATGGCTAGGAGATTTAAAGTCCGGATGGGAGGGGAGAAAGAAAGTACAAAGATTAGATGGAAGGATGTCGTCACTTGGGCTCAAGAAGAAGATAAACTTGAAGAACAAGAGAATGAGGAACCCGAAGCTGCCGCAATTCCAATATGGGCGACGTTGCAGGGAGAAAGACCAGAAAGACCAACATATGCCGACCAAGTACGGTACGGTAGACCGGTGCCCTCCCATGAAAAAGAACATAGGGGATTCACTGACCGGAATACTGGACCGTATGAGCAACAAGGTGGGAGGTGTTACCATTGCGACAGGGTGGGACACATAAAGAGAGACTGCTGGAGGTTTAGAGGGTGGTGTTTAGTGTGTTAGCAGTGAGCACACGATTGCCAATTGTGGAATGAAGACCAGGAGCAGGGACAGACGTCAGCCAGGGGAGCAAAGAGGTGGTGGAGAACGTACTGAAAATAGTGCCAGGGCTCACGGTGTTGACGAGCGCAAATGTTTTTTGTGCGATGAAGGTGGGCATTTATGGGAGTCTTGCCCTATGAAGGCAGAATGGGAAGAACTAAAAAAGAAGAGAAAACCAGTATTCTCGGGAAACGAGAACGCTCCGCCATCATCGGGAGTGGGCCGGAGCCAACCAGAGTAATGGAAGCACAAGCAAGTATCCCGGTTAATCAAGGCTGGTCAATACTGAATCCGGAGGCAAGAGAGTTTGTGACGTCGGGCCTTAGCCCTTTACAGCAGCGACCAGTAAAAGTAAGAAAGACAATAGATGAAACAGCAGATGAAATAACAACTGGGGTGTATAGAACTAATGGGAGGAATAATTATGGTAGAGATGACAGTATCCAGTTGACACCATTATTACGGTTTAAAATACAGCTTGATAGTAAGGAAACGCTTGCCATAATGGATTCAGGATCACAATACTGTATTATTGGAGAAAATTTATTAAAAGAGATCTCGAATCCAGAAATAACCAGTAGGTTAATGAAATTGAGAGGTATAGGGGACCCATCTCACTGCACAGAATCCCAGAGAACTGCTACGTTGAGAGTGACCATTGACGGAATTGAGTACGGTCGATTTGAGTTTTTAGTAGTAAAGTATCTGAAAGAAGGTGTCATCTTGGGAATGCCCTTCTTAACAAAGAATCAGATCAAGTTAAATGTAGCAGAAAAGACGTTTACGCGTTATGGTGAGACGGGCATTATAGAGCATGTACATTTGCCAACTGACCCTGGAAATTGTGTTCGGGTCGTAACTGCACTCCCAGTGTACGTTGTGGAAGGTATAGCCATCATAGAGGATGGATGGGTACGGGTGAAAGCATGTTGGAAGTCGGAACAGATCACACCAAGAACGGGTACAGAATGGGAAAACGAACGCTCGGAAGAATTATTGATCGACAACAAGGAAGATAAGAATAAAAGGGGTTATAATAAAAGATTCAGGATGCTGCCGGGATTAGTGAAATGGAAAGACAATCAAGGAGAAGTGTTGGTGAAGAAATTGACCGCCGGAAAAACATATTTGGGGAAGGGTGAGATCCTCGGCACAGCACACTTGATGGTGGATGAGGGTGATTTGGTAAAGTTCGAAGCAAAAACGTGTGCAGTAAATACTATAATACAAGAGCCACCGGAACAACCAGTCATTGAACAAGAGTGGACGAAAGAAAGATTGAGTGATGAAATAGAATTTATGGAAGAATTAACAACTGAACATCGTGAGAAGATAACAGAAGCATTATGGGATTACCGATCGGTATTTAGCAGAAGTGATGCAGATGTGAGCAGGACATCGATGACACCATACAAAATCAAACTACACGATGACACCCCAATTTACCAAAGAGCAAGAAGGTTCGACCAGAGAACGAATGATGAAATAGAAAGTCAAGTGAGGGAGCTGTGTCTGAGAGACATTGTGGAACCTTGTGCTTCAGAGTGGAGTTTTCCTATAGTTCCGATTAGAAAAAAGGATGGTACATTACGTTTATGCGTAGACTACCGGAGACTTAATAAAGTAACTGAGGCTGACCGATTTCCCATGACCAACATCACCGAAACGATCTTCGGTTGTCATGGAGCTTACTATTTTACAAGTATGGACCTGGTTAAGGGGTATTACCAGATGCAGTTGGAGGAAGATAGCAAAGACTATACTGCATTTTCCACAGTAAGCGGACAATACAGGTTTAAAAGATTGAGCTTTGGACTCAAGAATGGGCCAGCTGCGTTCCAGAGGGAAATGCAACGGATATTAACTGGGTTTAGTAGGGATAAAGTCGTAATTTATGTAGACGATGTGCTTTTGATCTCGAAGGGATTCGATGAGCATCTAACCTTAATAAAACGTGTCCTCCAGAAGTTTTGTGAAGCCAATGTAAAAATAAAAGTGAGTAAATGTAAATGGGTACAAAAGGAAGTTCAATTTTTAGGCCATATAATTGGCAGAACCGGTATAAGAAAGCTGCCGGAATACGTAAATCAAATCGACAAATTAGAAAAGCCGAAGAATGTTGGAGAATTAAGAAGATATCTTGGAATGATTAACTTCCAGAGGAAATTCATTCGAAATTGTTCAGAAGTGGCGGCACCTCTTAGTGTGCTAACTGGTGGGAAAAGAAAAGATTTGATCGAATGGACGACGGAAAGAACTAAATCATTTGAAGAATTAAAAAGGCGGATGAAGGATTCAGTAGAATTGGCGTTCCCAGATTTTTCATCACATGCGAAAAAGTTAGAATTGTTTGTAGATGCTAGCGGAACTGGTATGGGGGCTGGCCTTTGCCAAAAGCAGAATGGAGAAAGAAGGGTAATTGCGTATAATTCCCATTCATTTAGCGCTTGTGAGAGAAGAGCGTCGACCATAGAAAGAGAACTATTGGCTATAAGATGGGGTATTAAAAGCTTTAGACCGTTCCTGTTGGGACAGACTTTCATTCTTTATACTGATCATAGACCATTGGTCTATTTAGATACAATGAAGTTGGTGGACAGTAAATTGGCACGCGTCTTGGATGATCTCAGCGAATATAGTTTTGAAATTCAATATTATCCTGGAAAAGAAAATGTGTTTGCGGACACCTGGTCCAGGTGCCACGGCAGTATTGAGGAGAGAGCGGAAGTCGTTGACCCCCTTGCGCTCCCAAAGGGATTGCTGTTGGTGAAATTAGTTCCAGGAGGAGCAGACTCCCTGTTTCAAAGCCTAAAGATTGTTTTAGATAACGCCCATCTAGAAGGAGTTCCAAGGAATTTTAGAAACCTGCGGGAAGTTTTGTTGGATAAGCTCATTTTGGAAAGGAGGGTATACGGGATAGAGAAACGGGCAAAAGCAGTAAAATACTTAAGAGCACTGAAAGAACCTGGAAGAGAGCCCGTGCCGGAAGTACTATTGGCAGCCAGCGATGTTTTCAAAGTAAAGATATGGCTCCATCATGGAACATGCTGTTCGGTGGCTTATATTGGCCCCAAAATGAGAGAAGAAGAACACCTGGAGGATGTGCACTTGCAGGTGCTGGGAGGAAGCCATTTTAATCCCTTAAAAGACAATGGCACATTCTGTCCAACAAATTGGAATACCATGACGGAAGAAATACCAATCATTTCGGATAACGAGGAAGAATTTCAAGAAGATGGACAGGATACCGATGGGGAACATCCTCAAGAGGAAGAAGAAGCAAGTGAGGATGAAGAAACTAACTTGTTGAGTCACCATTATGGTGAAGGATTGGAGATAAATCTGTTGATGAAAGAAAGAGGCCACATTTCAAGACTGAGCTGTAACCACATTTTGAAGGGGGTTGCCTGGAAAGAAGTGTGTATAGGGGAGGTAACAAAATGTGCGTTTTTAGATACTGGTGCAGTGATCAGTTTAATACAGGAGGCCGTCGTAAACGATCTTACGCAATTTGGGCACATACGACGAGAATGGCCAGTGGAAGTAATACTTAATGGTGTGGGCACCGGGGAGGTGTGTACAAGAGCAGTAGAAATCACCATAAACATGAAATACCGACAGGTGACATTGCCATTGGTGGTGGTTAAAGATGAATATATCCCAGCTTGCCTCTTGTTGGGCATGAACTATCTTGTAGAAACTGAAGCAGTTCTAGATTTTGGTGAAGGAATAATTTCGCATGGTGAAGATTCTGAGAATGTGAGTGACACGTTTATAACAACGGTGGCGGTAAATAATGTATCGGTTAACAGAAACAGTAGTCAATTAATGGAAATAGCGCCAGAGGAGATTATGAAATTACAAAGTAGATCAGAAGCTATAAAAACCTTGAGAGAGAGGGTGAGAAATGGACAACAAATTGAGAAGACTGATCTCTTAAAAGAATTTTACCGGTACAGAGAGGATTTTGCCATAAACCAAGGAATTTTAGTGAAGAAACTGGGAACAAACTATTATAGTGCAGTGGTGGGATTCAGACAACTTGTACATGTAAGCGTGACCATACACAGAAATCTTGCGCACATAGGACGAGACAAATTATTAGATGCAGTAGTGAAGTATGTGTGGCATCCAAAAATATACACAGTGGTTCAGGAAGTATGCAGGACTTGCCCGAAGTGCCAACTAATGAAGATTGAGCATACGGTAGTATACCCACCTATCTGGAAGATTGAAGTGAAGAATCCATTTGAGATGGTTGCCGTGGACGTTATGTCCATGCCAAAAACGAGATTGGGAAATGTAGCATGCCTGGTTGCAATTGATCATTGTAGTAAATGGGCAATGGTGAGGCCACTGAAAAATAAGGTAGCAAAAAGTGTATCGGATGCATTTGAATATCATATGCTACCAAGTTTCATACATGCACCGTACAAGATACTGACTGATAATGGAGTGGAGTTTAGGAGTCGGAAGTTCGAACAGATGTTGAGGAACTACGGGATTGACCACATTTATAGTAGTCCTTATAAGCCATCAAGTAACGGGGCAGTGGAGCGTGTCAATAGAACGTTTGCAGAGCTAGTGAAGAATGTAGTAGCTGAAGAATTGGATTGGGACATTTGTCTGCCGAGAGTGGTGTTGACATATAATAACACAAAACATACTGAACTGGGGATGTCACCAGCAGAGAAATTAATGACGGAACATCATGAAAGAGGAGTGATGCTACCCATCCCAAGAGAAGAACAAGGAAAGTGGAGAGAGGGACACCCTAATTGGTTACCCTATGCAGTGGGTGTAAAAGTTAAAAGGAAGATTATAAGTGTAGATAGGTCTAGTGGGCAGAAGTTGGGAGAAAAGATTTGCAGGGCCTACTGTGGTTATACAGGTGTATCCGAGAATGACAGAGATCCGAAAGGGAAGGAAAACTATGTAGCATTACTCACATTTGGATTAGACGGATCTTTCCATACTTGTTACCTGGTTCCGAGCAAAGAGAACGAAAGTAGAATTAGAGACCTCTGATGACTCACCTGAAGGCGGTTGGGAGACAGAGACATGGAATGTAGTGGCTGAGGTCAAGGTATTCCTTGAGCATTCAGTACAAATGAGAAACTCATTCGATAAGTGTAGGAGAACCAGATCGGTAGAACATTATTTACGGAACGGTCGTCGAAGATGAGCGTGACCGCTTGGGTCGGGGTGGAACACACAACCCATCCGCAACTGACGTACAACTTTTGTAGGTAAGAACCAGTCAGATGATACTGGACGGAAAAGAAAAGGCAATTAAAGAAGGCGTAGCAGATGTTGAAAAAGTAGCGACAGCAACGTCAAAACAAAGAAAATTTTAGCAACCTGATGGATCGTTAATGCGTAAATATAGTTTCAAACAGGCTCACGGAATAGATACCCTCATATAGTGTTACCCATTACAGACAGTTTGAGATGGTTTTGTTGACAGCGAAGACCTACATCATGTGAGCAGTGAACTTTGATGTCTGGAAGGTTCAAAACATCGTGATTTGATTTTCTTCGAAGGCTGTTGTATCTGATAAACATAGTAGCAGGAAGTGTTTGGAAGAAATATTTGTTGATTGGAGGCGCTTTATATCTGGATACCGGGATATTAGAAATGAAGAGGAGCCTTTGGAGGACTGAAACAGAAGAAATTGAAACATAACCGACAGAAATCTTTATGAAGAGTTGAAGTTGAGAAAGATGGAGGGGGCAGGAAGATGATACTTAAAATCATGGTACCAGAAAAAGGAATACAATTAAAATATCATTTGGAAGCTAAATGATGGCTAACAACAAGATCACGAGTCAGTTCCAATTGTCCCAGCATTACAAGGAAAGATTCTAGAGGTACACGAAAGACGGACCAAGAAGCGAAAAAGGCGTCAAGGAGGGAACCAGTGTAATTTTTCTTGTTAGAGATTGGACAACCAATCTCTGAGGGGGAGTCGTACAATAGGGCGATTTAAAGAAATCCCTAAACCAACTAAATATTCTGAAATGAAGAAAATCGGTACTGGAATCGCGTCTTTTTATATGTGGAAATTTTGCGTAAAGTTGGTTCAAAATAACGAGTGAAATAAAGGTGATATTTACGGAGAACGAAAAAGCAGATTATCAAAGTTCAAATTGAAAATCAGTAATAAGTTAACTAAAGTCCCGCGTATTCGGGTAAGTTTAAGAGTAAAAGTTGTGTTTATCTGTAGATGACGAGGAGGATTTGAGGAAAATGAAGCCAAATTTAAGTTAATGCAATAGCTGAAAGAAAACATT
>JABUQX010000565.1:27500-30000 GCA_015478945.1 Trachelipus rathkii | reverse complement strand
CCCCAACGCAGATTAATTTACATCTTTAATAATTTAGTGGCGGTTGCCAAAGATATTGGATATAGTCCTCACTGGAGGTTAACAACAATTATAGCTGCTCTCATGTATATATTGTAAAATAAAGTGTGGTTTTTCATCGTCTTTCAAGATAGCTACCTTCCGTTGCCAAGAACGAACTCTTTTATTTATTAACCATTTGGTTCTCAGCAACCATCCGGTTACAATATATAGATCGCTATATATATATATATATATATATAATACTATATATATATATATATATATATATATATATATATATATATATATATATATATATATATATATATATATATATATATATATATATATATATATATATATGTCAAGTTATATCTTACCTGAAGGCCATGGTTTCTCAATTGTGAGATTCACTAGTTTATTTATTTAATTTTGGAAAGACTATTATTATTGATTTCGCTATTATTTATTTAAGTTTAGAATATTTCATAATTCACTCAATTTTATTATTTTATAAAAGAAGATTTATTTTGGCAAATTGAAATGTATAAAAATATTAGCTTGTAATACGATAGGAATATAATTAATTTTAGACTTATCAAGTTAAGAATTGATATTATTATTTTAGTTAATTGCTATATTTAAGATACTGCCAAAGACTATAAAAAGGCAGAGATTTTATGATAAGGGCTTTTTGCGTTTCGTACTATCGATCTTTAAACTTGTGATTGGGATATCTTTTAATATTACTTATGAGTAAAACTCCTGCTTTATCTTGATTCTTTGTAAACCTGCACAGCTTCCAGAACCTTTTGATTATTCTCATTGAAGCTTGATCCTGATATTCAGCAAAGTTGTGAAGGTTTTGATAAAGTATTAACCCCTAGACAACAGAAATTATTTATTGATACTGAACCCGCGTGTCCTCATCTATAAAATATCTCGACACGTTTTGGGTGGCCTTGTCCGAGAAGGAATATAACTTAACAATATTTCTTCATCACACTTGCTGGATTCAGATACTTACCTCTCTTTTATTCTTCACGGTCTCTCTCCACTTTGTCAACATTAACAATGGACTACCAATCATGGTGCCAGATGGCTAAAGAATTAGGCCTAAAAGGCAGAGAGTCTCTCGAATTCATCAAAGAAAGAGAGAAGGCCTACAAAGAAGAGAAGGTTGCTGAGGCAGAAAGAGCCACTATTGAAGCTGAAAGAGCGGAAAGAATTGCTCTTCTCAAGAGAGAAGAAGCTGAAAGGAATGCTCAACTTAAGAAAGAGGAAGCTGAAAGAAATGCTCAACTCAAAAAAGAAGAAGACGATAGGAAAGCTGAAGAAGCCGAACGCACACGGAACTTTGAATTGGAAAAAATACGACTGTCCAATCAGTCTCAATCGTCCGTCCATTTAAACACCTGTTGCCCAAAGGACTTAGCTGTTCATCGTAGAGAGGCAGGACTCTCTAGATTAAACGACATCGCTTCTCGCGCGGATAGATTTCTTCAAGAAAGGGGTAAGAACCTTTGTTCCAAAAAGCAAGACTTTAACCTTTCTATGGCATATGGTAGTAACGAGGATAAAATAAACCATAATACTCAACGCCAATACACCAAAGTTTGTGGAATATGCCACAAAGGCGGCCACGATTCCAGCGTTTGTTATTCTGCCCAAAATGGAAACAACAGATTTCCACGTAATCGGCACTATTTTGATAATAATTTTAACCGTGGTAACAAGACAGCGAAGAGAAGATGGCACGCCCCAAAGAAAGAAGTACACAATGCTGCCGTTACAATTGATAATCCTATTAACAAAGGGGATTCTGCATCGGCATGTCAAATTGTGGAAGACGATGAGTGTGTTGACGTGAGAAAAATGGTAAAGGACGGCATGTTGCACGTCAATGGTAAATCTATTTCCGTTATAA
This sequence comes from Trachelipus rathkii, assembly GCA_015478945.1. Taxonomy (NCBI): domain Eukaryota; kingdom Metazoa; phylum Arthropoda; class Malacostraca; order Isopoda; family Trachelipodidae; genus Trachelipus; species Trachelipus rathkii. The sequence goes on along the minus strand of JABUQX010000565.1, from coordinate 28,073 downwards.
CCATGTCATGTCAGGATAATACAAACGCCAGACATCTCCTCATGCCCGTGACGAATGGTTCTATAAATGGCATTGACGTATCAGTACTTCGTGATACAGGGTGTAATGGCGTAATTGCGAAAAAGAAGTTTGTGAAAAACCATCAATTCACAGGCGAGAGTAGAAAATTGCTGCTAATTGGTAACACCCTTGGGACAGCCCCTGAAGCAAGAATTTGGATTCGCACTCCGTTTTATACGGGGTACGTCGAAGCTCTATGTCCGAACGATGCGTTATATGATTTAACATTGGGAAATATCCCAGGCGCGCTAGGTCCGGAGACAATAGGGTTCGGAAATGAAAATAAAAATGATACCAACGTGGACACATCCATTGTTGAAGTTACTTGTGAAGCAGAAAATGCTATTGAAAATAAAAATGATACCAACGTGGACACATCCATTGTTGAAGTTACTTGTGAAGCAGAAAATGCTATTGAAAATAAAAATGATACCAACGTGGACACATCCATTGTTGAAGTTACTTGTGAAGCAGAAAATGCTATTGAAAATAAAAATGATACCGACGTGGACA
>JABUQX010000565.1:2500-12500 GCA_015478945.1 Trachelipus rathkii | reverse complement strand
TGCAGTAGTTTCTGGAGCAGAAACTCCTCCTATACAGAATGCCAGACAGACCCATCGTTCGCTGTCTAAGGAAGAGCTTCTAAGAGACTCATATGAAGAGCCGTCCAGTTCAGAAGTAGATTCGGACGAAGCAGAGTACATTAGAGGTAATGTGCACAAAAGTTGCAAAATATTGGAAAGGGGTGAGACACCCAACCAAGGGAAAGGCGATCAGAAAATGGCAAGAAAGCTAACCCATCGTATAATAAGCGAAAGCGGATCAGACAGTGAAATGGTGGAGCTCAATAAAAAGGAGCAGTGTGCTAAGGTACAGAACAAAGCTTTTTTAGAAAAGGCAAGGCGTCGCGCATGCGCACCGCGAGACGCGCCACAAGAATAAATAACTTATTCAAGGAAGCACCACGCGGCAGAGTAGCTTCAAATATGGATGATAAGACACCATTGCCGCACAAAGTGTGTAATATTAGCCATGCGGAGCAGAATAATCTTGCACCACACCGCACCAGAGTAGCCGCATATTATTTAAATTGTAATATTTTAAGCAATAATAATAATTATTATCATAAAGAACAAGCTTTTATCGATACAGGATCGTCCCTTAACATTCTTAAATACACACACTTTAACGATTTAGAAGGTAGTTTTGATTTAATTTCCAAAGACATTAAACTTAACTTAGAAAGTATTACCCAGGGTGTAATACAGGTGTACGGAATCACCACACTTACATTAGAGATAGCTAATAGATCATGTCAGTTCAAATTTGTGATTGTAGGAGATAACTGTGATTTCGAAGGCAATCTCATTTTAGGCTGTGATTTATTGTCACAGACCCCACTCATATTCGATTTTAAGGATAGGAAGTGCTATTTCAAGGAGGAAAGTGGCACAGGTTCAAGAGTAGATTGGAATAATCCGATACCTTTAATGGTAGACAAAAAGGTAAAACTATCCGCGAAAATGGTGGACAAGGAATGTTCCAACCAACGATCGAATATAATCTGCGAAAATAAGACATCAGGAACAACGGGGAATCGCTGGCAGCAACGGAGGAGGAACATAAGACGTCGTAGACCGAATAAGAGATCGGGCCGATGCCATAGTAATTATAACTATGCCCGTGCAGACCAATGGCGACGACAACCGAATCCTGTATGGCGGAGAGGCAGAAGATTTAACCGATGTAACAATAGAAAGAACTGGCAGAGAAATAATAGAAAGCGCAGAAATTATAGAAATAGGCGCAGAAATAAGCGCAGAAATAGAGGCTGGTACCATAATAATAATAGGTACTCAAGAAACAGCCAAGATGATGCCGAAGACTGGTACGAGGATACCAGTAAAGAAAGATATAAAAGACCGCCTCAGACTCACATGGCTGATGTCTTTGAGGGTGACTTGTATTGTTATAAAGTCTCAAGAACTCCGGAGTTACCTGTAATCCGTGAGGAAGAAGAGTCAGACACCTTTGAAGAGGAGTCTGAAAGCGATGTCCAGAGTGGCGACAACCGCACTCATATGGAGTACGCGTTTGAATCGGCAAATATGATACAGCGCACTGGCAAAGATACAGATGAAGACTCATACACATCCCTTGATGAGAATGAGCACAATGGTCAATCGGAATCAGATTTAGAAAATAATTATAGTGAGAATGAGCACAGCACTCACGAGTTAGATTATGAGGATTTTATTCCTCATCCATCTGATCAAACGATACATTTCGATCATGATGAAGAGAATTATGAATATAATTCTGAAGCAAGTGATCAGCACGGTTATGATCAGAGCTCTGACCGTTGCAATAGTATTAAAAGGAATTTTGCCAGAAACCCCAACCATAGTTGGAAGAGAAGGAATTGGAGGAATCATAGTAATCATAGCAATCACAGCAATCATAGAAGAGATTCTGGGTGACAACACAGTACGGTACCGCACCGCACCATCCAATGCTCAACGATACACACCGAATTCTCATAGATATTCCAATTGGTATAGAGATACTAAGGAACGGCCGCCGAAGTACCTCAATCATGCCAAAAAGAATGGAAAGAGAAGGAGGAATGGTAAAGGGGCTAGAAGATGGAAGAGTGACGCAGCCAACACTGAAAACTCAGCCATTCAACACACTCAAGATGTGGAATGCTTTCAAACAAGCAATCTGCACCCGCTAAGAGGCCAGTATGGCGGTACAAGGTCTGAAACTCAAATCACACAGCCTGTGTGTACGTCAATGGTACGTAAGACGTTTAATACCATAACACCAAACCGAGGTGAACTTAAGTGGAACCAAACTAGTATTGATACAGATGTGAACTTGGAATTGATCAGCCAACAAGCATCAACTTCAACTACAAGTAAGAGAAACTTAGGAAATCGCCTCAAGTCACATCATAAACATAGAAAGAAAAGATGTGCACCTGATACTACTTTGTGGAATGACAGTGAGGAGGAGAGAGATAATTGGGTCCCAGAGTCCGTCAATGATTGTCAGTCATTGCACTCGATTGGGAAGAGCTTAAAGACCTCAACAGAAGTGACTGTAGCCCAAGACTCTCGATTCCAATCTGACAATGAACAAGTGATGTCAAAAGTAGATAAAGAAAGAATAAAAGAAAAGTTGTTGGTAATAAATGCTAATGGTAAAAACTTAGATAAATACACACCTGAGATAAATGCAGAACCTGATTTATATGAAGACACAGATACAATGTGTATAGTTAAACTTAATAATAATAAAAGAATTTTACCTAAATTTAAATACATTTTAGAAGCTAAAATTGAAGATGAAAATGCGCAACAATTGCCTGATAACAGCATGGTAATTACAGTACCAACTGATGCCTTTAGAGGTAGCGCAGCCATCTTTATACGGAGTACTTTATCAAATGTGAAGGAAGGTAATATAATTATAGAGCTGATTAATTTAGGGAGCCGCCCTGTTGAAATAATAAAGGGTGAAGCCATAACAACAGCCTATCCAGTCTTGAGAAGAAATCATTCAGAAATAGAAAGAGTCAATGCAACACGCAATACCATGATGAAGCAAATACATGCACAAACCATGCAAGAGTCCAGAAAAGATTATAAAAAATGGAAGATACCCACAATAACTGAAGGGTTATCAGAGAAAGAATTATATATGACATACAAAGAGATACTGACGAAGGATGAAGAAAAGTATAGAGTGTTACAACGACCTGAGGAACTTGAAAACATTATTGATTTTCTCATGAAAAACAGAGACGTTGTGGGACTGGCAGATGATCCCATAGGGCAGTTCCCCAACTATCAATTTAAACTAGAACTAGATGAGAAATGCCCAAAGGTCCTGTTCACTCCACAGTATCAGCAACCAAGATCTTTCGTGAAAGATATTAATACCTGGACAGAAGACCAGTTGAGGAAGAACCTGATTGAACCATCAGTGTCTCCCCACAGTAGTCCATTACTAGTGATACCGAAGAAGTCTGGAAGTCGCCCCAGGATTTGTGTCGACTATAGGAAGATAAATAAATGGTCTGTAGGAGACAGCTTCCCTATTCCATTCATTCAGGACACTGTGAACTCACTAGGACGAGCTAGTATATTTAGCTGTGTAGACGTTCTTGATGGCTTCTATCAGATAGCATTGAGCGAAGAGAGTAGACCCTTACTAGCATTTAGAACACAGAGAGGATGCTATCAGCCACGCGTTCTACCAATGGGTTTGAAACAATCCCCCGCTGTCTTCAGTAGGGTGATGAGTTTGGTATTAAGTGGATTGCTAGGCATAGATTGTCTATCATACATTGATGATATAATAATATACTCTCAAGATGTACCTTCTCATTACAATAGCCTATCAAGAGTTTTCGAAGCACTGAGGAAATGCAATTTCAAAGTTAAATTGGAGAAATGCCAATTTTTCAAGAAGGAAATAGTCTTTTTAGGATACTTGATTTCAGGTCAAGGGGTTACTGTAGACCCTGAGAAGCTAAAAACTTTATCGAAAATAAGGACACCTACTAGCGTCCCAGAAGTACGTTCAGTTTTAGGTTTCTTTGGATTCTTCAGAACGCTTTTACCGACCTTTTCAAGTACTGCTGAACCTCTGACCAAACTACTTAAGAAAAAACAAGAATTCATTTGGGGAGAGGAACAAGAAAGATCATTGAATAAACTGAAAGATTTATTGCTAGCAAGATCAATCGTGCAATATCCAGATTTCAACAAAGAATTTATTGTTGTAACCGACGCATCCATACATGGTTTAGGAGCAGTATTACTACAAGAGAATGATAAAGGAGAAGAATTACCTTTAGCGTTTGCAAGCAGAACTTTGTCAAAAGCGGAAAAGAATTATGCCCCTACCGAGATGGAATGTTTGGGAATCATCTTTGCGTTGAGGAAGTTTAAGAACTTAATATATGGATATAAGATAAAAGTAAAAACTGATCATTCAGCAGCAGTAGCAATATTCACTAAGAAAGATTATCCAACGGCTAGATTAGCTAGATGGTCTTTAACAGTATCAGATTTCAATCCAACCTTTGAACATATAAAAGGTACGAAGAACTCAGTTGCAGATTTTTTGTCCAGATACATCCCGGACACAGGTGAAATAGATGATGAAGAGATAAGAGCAGAAGAAACGAGACAAGAAAAACTCAATATGATAGAGCACCATCCTAAAGAAAATAATAGTTTTAAAAGCAAGAAAAATCAGAACTCCAATAATAAAGATAAAGAAACAGATAAAGGTAAGGTTAATAATAACATTAAAAATATAGATAAAACAGATGAAATTTTAACATTAGATACCGCAACGATCTCAAGAGAACAGAGAAAGGCAGTCGAAATGAAGGTAGAATATGAAGAACTACAAAAGGGTAAAAAGATAAAGGGTTTGAAATTCTTTAAAAATATGATTTATATAAAGATAAAAGAAAACTATAAAATATGGTTACCCAAATCTTTGATAGATATAGCCATTGATATGACTCACTCAATACAAGGTCATAGTGGGTCAGAAAGAACTCTAGAAAAACTAAGGAGGAGATATCATTTTCAAAATATTAGAAAAGTAGTTGAAGAATTTTGCAAAAGCTGTCATACGTGTCAAGAAGCGAAAGGATCTAAGCCTAAAAAGGCAACAATAAAAACATATCCTTTAGCGGAACAACCGTTCCAAAAGATTGCTATGGATATAATGGGTCCATTAACCACCTCATCGAAAGGGAATAAATATATACTCGTCTTTAAAGATCAATTAACAAGATATGTAGAATTAGCAGCATTGAGATCGAGAGATAGTGACAAGATTGTAGATGTTTTTATTGACAGAATAGTAGTATGCCACACCGTACCAGATACAATAATCTCTGACAATGCATTGGAATTTGTAGGAAAACTCATGAAAGGTATATGCAGAAAGTTTAAGATTAAAAAGGTAGAAATAAGTAGCTACCACGCCAATAGCAATGGTCTTGTCGAAACTACAAACGCAAATATAGCGAACTTTCTGAGATGTTACGTCAAAGATAATCAGCGAGATTGGGACCAATATTTACCTTTGGCCCAAGCAGCTATAAATAACACATACAACAGTAGCATTAAAACAGATCCCCATTTCTTACTCTATGGCTACACGAAGCGTATGCCGTCAGACATACCAACCGAATCCTTAATAAAATCTAAAGATCCTAAGCCTATAAAGGAGGATGAAAAGATAGAAAATTTGTATGAAAGAATTAAGGAAATAAGAAGACAAGCCAGAGTAACATTAGAAAAAGAAGTTAAAAAGTATTCGACTCAGAACAGCAAAACGGCAAAAGATAGACCGATAAAGATAGGAGATTTGGTGTACACTCAGAGAATCAAACCACCGCACCTGTCACCTAAACTGTTCCGAAAGTGGAGAGGTCCCTTTCGAATTGAAGCTTACGGGAATGAATTTGAAACAAGTAATACCTATATCTTAAGGGATCCTACAACAGGCAAGATATATAGAGTGAATGTAGATAACTTTAAAATAGCTAGAACACGAGGAAAAGATGAGAAATTTAATAAAGAGACCGATATAAATATATCCTCAGACACAAGACAGAAAATCAATGTTAACTTAAGAAAGAAGAAACAAAATAAATATAATAAGTATGGAAAACATGAAGATAATGATGATGATGAAAGTGAAACTAGAGTAATTTATCTGAGAACACCCAAAACAAATAGAAATATAACGGAGGAATCACAATTTAACGTGGAAGAAGAAGCACCTGAAGCTGTAGATGAAGATATGGAACCAGTAGCAGAACCAGCACAAGAAAGTGAAATAAAACACGCTACGTTAGAACCAGATGAACCAATATTCGGAAGAACAGAAGAAATGTTCGGTGATGAAGAACAAGCAATAGCATTACCAGTATCACAACCGGTAGATGAACCTATTCGAAGAACTAGAGGTAAAGAAAAGGATTTGTCATATAGACCAAAACATCAATATACGATGATAGAAAGATCACCTGTTCAGACAAGACAGTCAACATCTCGAACCGAAAAAATGGATCATACAGCACCAGAATTGCCAGAAAAGCCACCAGATTTACCTCCAAGAACTCCAGGAAAACCACCAGATATACCTCCAAGAAGACAGCCAGATGTACCTGCGAAGAAAGTCAGATTCAAAAACATAAGAAGAGTCACATTTAGTGATAAAGACAGTAAAAGCTAGTTCATTACTATCTCTATTGCTAAAAGTGAAACTGAATAGGAACTTTAAAAGAAAGATGTAGAATTTTTATTTTAATGAAAGATGTAGAATTTTTATTTGTATGTACATATTGATTATTATATGTGTAATAATATATTTTACAATAAAAATATTTTTTATTGATTTTCTTTTTATACTAATAACCTTTGACTTTAAGTTCATACTACGGGTATTTTATTAAACATAAAGGTACCTGAATTTTATAATTTTATTCATTTTATTTAATTTTAAGTATGTTTCAACAAAATAGGTCTAACCAATAGTTTAAGATTTTATTTTTTTTTGCTTGTAACTAAAATCATTTCTAGCATAGATGGAAGTCGATAACTTTACAACGCCAAGAAGATTGTCGGATCTTGCCGCTATCAAAGTTGGAGTATTGACGATTGTCACCAACAGTTCTAAGATGATACTAAGACGAAACTTGGAACGCGAATGGCGTCAGGAAAAGGCATCAAGAGAAATCTATGAAACAGAATTTGATACAATGCACAGAATACAGACTAGGAAGCAAACAGTGATATCTAGTCAGGTCAGTCTATTATTGCCAATTCCTAAGATATTGCAAGAACTTGTCCAATTATGGGTAAAGATATTGATAACGAAACTAATTGACTGGGTTACTACCCGAGTCCAATATCGTATTCCAATGGAAATAGGTGACGTAGTAGATATGTTTGATCACGATTGTTTTGATCATCTAGGAATGATTAAAGATAGTGAAGTATTCACCAGAATTAAAGAACATTTAAGAAATAACAATGAAGATTTCGCAAGAGTACAAGTATATTTAGATGATTATGTACCAGGAGAATACAACGGACATAATAGCAGATTTCTACTAGAAGATTGTTTGTCAAATGGTAACGAGAATAAACTTAGCAAGATAGTTCAAGAACTGAATGAAATTCAAGAATGGGAAGAGTTGGAAATCATTGCACAAGCCATAATGAGGAAGAACAGAAACATAATTAGATCCATTAGACCAATTTATACTAACACTAAGACCATATACGAAATCTCTAACATGACTAACTAAAGCTGATAGACAAAGAAATGTATTATATTCATTAAGAAATGGTGATGAAATGACAGCACATTTATCAATTTTGCTCGAATATCCATTTCAAAGCTTATTTTGCACAGAATGTGCGCATATAGTGAGAAAACTAGTTTATCTAGGAGGTTTTAGTGATATTTTAGAGGTAATTTTAGAGAAAATAACTTTAGAAGAAAGTTACCCTGTAAATTATAGAGAACTTTTAACAAAATTTTGGAATAACATAGATTCAGTAACACAACGAAGTATGGGAAAAAGAATATCCCCAAGAATTTTATATAAATTATTAAAGCTTAGAAGCATTCATTCAAAAGAAGGTATAGAACATACGATGATCAAAGATATAGTAAATGGAATAGATTTCATCAACAACAGAGAATTATTGATGACAATGTGTGTTCAAGCGTGGACAATAGACGTGTTTGACGTACCAATGAAGCTAACCTATTACATGAGTGAAACAGATGTATTGAAACTGAAATATGAACTGTTACCTTCATCATATGCAAACACCAGAGATCTAATAGGAATATGGCTACGACAGTACAAAAGGAACAACATTAAAACAATATTCAAGTTCTTAGGCGAACAACTAGTAGGAACAACAATTTCTTATAGCTACAGATCACAATATTTTTTAAATACTTTACCTGTAAGATGGAATTTAACATGGCAAGGAAGAGATTATACAGCTACCACTAGATTGTCACACACTGAAAGTTTCTCAATAAGAGGAAGACTTTAACCTTACAATTGATTGATTAAAAGATAACACCAATTGATTTAAATTTTTTTTTGAAATTTTTGAACATTTTACCAAAGATTTTATATTTTAATTTTGATTAATGTTTAAATAATATTTAACTATTATTTAACTAATATTTTAATTAATATAGATAATAAGTGTTTACTTAATATTAATTTACTTAATATTAATGGTTATATATACATTTAATATATCCCAAATATAAATTTTTGTTTGACCAAAGTTAATAAAATATTAGTTTCAAATCCCAAAGATTTTTTTTTGAAATTTTTTAAGATTTTCAATTTATATTTTCAAATTTTTTTCATATATGATTCTATATGACTCTTTTAACAGTAAATACATAGTACTTATTCTATATCATTTACTTTTACATGGTAATTGACATTACATTTGTTCAAACACTTACAAATTTTATGAACTTTTAACATTTTCAAACATTATAATTTTTTTTTAACATTACAACTTAACTGTAACATTTCCAAACCATCATATTCTAAAATCTACCCACAGTTAACATACTTTTAGATTTTTTTTGAATTGCCATACTGCCGAATATATTTATCTTTCCAGTTACTGGCAATTGAAATTATTGGAATAATACTGAGAGATACAACTGAAAATGAGACGCAAAGGAAGACCTTGTAAAAGAATATCACACGAGGATTTCATGATGATTTTGCATCAAATGCAACAGATGTTTCCGTTCTCAGTAACGATCCAACTACTGAGCAACCGACCAATTGATGGAATTGTTCACTATATACCAGCATTGAAGGTTTAATAACATCATGTATTTAATTAATTATTAACTTAATAGTTCAAACTTAGAATTTTTTTTTGATTTTCAAAAATTTTTTTTGAATTTAACTTACTTTATAAATTTTAAATTTTAAAATTTTTTAAAGGGGGGGCAGTCTGAAAAGTCCGATTGCTTAATTGTACAAAAACCCAACAGGATATGGAAATCATATAAAACAATTAAAATAATAATTAGTTAATGATATTTGTAATTATTTGGAAAAACACAGATTATGTAATACCATTTATTTTCAATAATATTCTCACGATATTAATAATTTTCACACGGTTTTTCCCCAAGGGTTTTTCCCACTTGCGCAATAGTAATTTTCATATTAAATTTTCTTTTGCATAAAAGTTGAAATTTCGTAACAATGTACAGGATACCCATCCTGTTGCTAAATCAAAAATAAGATTTCGATAAACATCTAATGGGTATAAAAGACAAGGATCAGGAGCTAGAGCTCATTATCCCGACAACCTCAACTACTATACAAAAGAAAAAAACGAGTCTAATTCTATCAGTAGAAAATTTTCGAAATAAAATAACTTAGAAATAAACGTGAAATAAAATAACTTAGAAAATTTTCTATTGGATTAAAATTAACTTAGAAAAAATTTC
>JABUQX010000564.1:40000-42538 GCA_015478945.1 Trachelipus rathkii | reverse complement strand
CCCTTTCATTCCTGTAGAATTGAGAATGCAAAGTTTTGATTTTTTTTTTTTTTACAGAGTAGGGGAAAATATTCAGGGCTGCGGAACCGGTAAATTTTTTTCCGGCTCCGACTCCGGCTCCAGCTCCAGCATTTTAAAATTACTCGGCTCCGACTCTGGTTTCAGCTCCGGCATTTTAAAATTACCCGCTTCCGACTCCGGTCCCTGCTCCGGCTCCTTTTTATAATTACTTCTCCATTTGCACTTATAAAATCATTAATTCTCTCGTACAAAACTTTTATGGTATGATGAAAATGAATGTTTATAAATGATATTTTTATTAAAACTTAAAATTTAAGTGATAATATTAAAGAAAATATTTTATTAAAAGAAAAAAAATAATGATTTTTATTTAAGAAATACAAAAAAAAATAATAATTCACTTTCTTCCTAAATTTTAATATAATTCCTCTTTGAACGATGAATTAATTGCCTGTGCATTTGCTTAATATAATTTTATTAATTTTTTTTTTTAAACGCAAAAAATTGTATTTCAGCTTCATCCTAAAGTTTAAGATAATTTCTTTTTGAACTATGAACTGCCTGAACATATGTAATATAATTTTATTCAAAACGTATTTTTTATTAAAAAGAAAAATAAAAGAAACAAAAATTATATTTCACTTTCTTCCTAAATTTTAAAATAATTTCCCTTTGAACTGCCTGAGCATATGTAATATAAATTTATCCAAAGCAATTGCTTCTTAAAAATAAAACTTCTTCATTAAAATTCTCCTTTAACGATGTCCTTAGATCCGATTTTATTATTTTTAAAGCAGAAAATAAGCTCTCAACATTCACTTGATTAGGAGGCAAAGCTATAATTGTGCAATCCGAATCTTGCAAAATTTTAGGATAACTTGATTGCCTCTTTAACTGTTAACTTTGATTTCCGGTAGATTTTCATTATTTCATCTAATGCCTTTTGTAATTCTACTTCGTATTTTTATAGAGGAATTTTAGGTTGAATGTCTTTTAATGGTAGATTGTGTTTTTTCAATCGCTTTTCTGCATGCTCCAATTGGTCCCATTGTTTGTCAAGTTTTACTTCTCCATTTGACAATATACCACAAGGGAGGATTCCTCAAACTGTTGAACTATTTCACTCCGACCCAGATTTTTGTTCGATAGTGCTATTTTTTATTTTAAGTCCTAGTTCACAAAGAGCATTTCTAGCTTTTAATATCAGATCTTCAGTTCTGAGGAAGATTCTGAACTGTGTGAATCAGCAAAAATGGCCGACAAAAATATTATGTTTTCAGCTAACGTTATTTCCATTCTTTCCATGGAATATATTTATGTAATTTGCTAAAATCCCTTCTCTATAAAAAATTTCCTTCAATCAAGTCTTCTGAATGAATATTATTTGTTGTAAGTATGGGTGTTTTAATAATTTTTTGAGGGTTTCGATTTGTTCCCACTAACTATCGGAGAGAGAAAGTTCAGGAGTTCCGGCAGCCATCATACTAATATAGTCTTATAGTTACAGAAGCCTTTCGAGCATAAGACATTTACTTCCCCATACTGTCTCTTGATCTAAGATTGCTACTTTTTCAGATTGTCGCTTTAGAATTTCCATTAATTTTGGGGTACGTGCTGCTTTTGCTATTTGTCTCGCCTTGCTTATAAGATTTGCTGCATGAGTATTGCGGAGACCATCAGGCACTGCTAACTGTAAAATATGAACTCCACACCTCATGTGTGCAATGCTAACGTCATCGGAATATAGTCTTTTCATAGTTTAATTAAGTTCATTCTGAAAACAACTGTTGCTTCTTTGTTTTGACACCAAAAAAAATCAGCATCACATTTACCAGCTTCCTGCTCCTCATCCTCATTGTCCTTATTCAATTTTTCAACCGTACTGATCATGTTTGATGCGTTATCTGTAACTAACTTAATTACTTGCCACTTATTATTTGGATATTTTTTAAAGCGTCAATAACAAGTTCTTGGATATATTTACTAAAATGTTGCGATTTAGTATCTCTTACTGCTAACGTTTTAATAATATTGTTTTTATTTTGGTCCATACATCTAATATTAATAGCAAAATAATTTTTCTTTCTCCCTTGTGCAAGCATCCATTTTTAAGTGCACGAAGCGTCCCTTTAAACAATTTTTGTTTATTATTCTTGTCTAAAGGGACTTCCAGTTTCGAAGCCATGTATTCACACAGTGCTTTAAATCCTAGTCTTGCAAAAAGACTAAATGAGTCACTATTTCTAACAACCATTATAATCAATAGTATTTTAAATTTTTCACTTGACCTAGATAGAACAAGTTTTTGAGAATTGAAAAAGTATCTACTTTTGTCTGAGTTTTTGAAAATAAAGGTTTATCCTGAACAGTTTTTGCTTCACCATCCTTTTTAGCAATTGCAGCAATGTCTAGATGAGAGCGTTTTAAATGTCGTATTAATTTAAAGGATCCAGCAGATGTATTCTAAACCCCATGAGTAACTGGTGGTTTGGTAAACTTTTTCATGCATGATCGAAC
>JABUQX010000564.1:0-35000 GCA_015478945.1 Trachelipus rathkii | reverse complement strand
TGTCCCGAAAGAACTCGCTACTTACCTGAGGGAAACAAAGAAGAAAATACCGGAGGAGATTATAGTTAGTTCAGAGGGATATATGGAAGCTCATCATTTAAAGTTCGTAACAAACAGTCACGCACGGAATCATAATCACGCGGATAAAAGCCATTATAACAATAATAATAATTTTAGATCGAGAGGCAGTGGTTACTCTACGAATAGTAATCATAAAAGTAGTGACCAACATACATCAAGGGCAACAAACAATGAAAGTAAGATCAGTAGCGGAAGCGGCGACAGACAGAATCATCGTCGCAGTAGCAGTGAGCCCAGGGCGGTGATCACGTGCTACAAGTGTCAGAGGAGAGGGCATCTCGCTAGAGACTGTAGAGCCCCTCCATATTTCAACAGTAGTGGTAGAGGACAAAGTAGTTCAGGCAAACAGAAGGAAGAAGTAAAGAGCACGGGAGCATCCGGAGTCTCTGAAAGCGGCAATAAAGTCCTGAATGGTTCAGGTGAAGAGCCGAATATCCTGAATGAAGTAGAGAAGGTGGAAAATGACAAGTTGTCACACCTACCTGTAACTTATGGGACGGTGAATGGCTATCAAGTCAAAACTCTCCGAGATACTGGTTGTAATGTAGTAGTTGTGCGAGAGAAATTCGTACCTAAGAGGTGTTATGTTGGAGACAACATGAAGATAAGATTGCTGGACGGTACGGTGATAGAAGCTCCTCTCGCGAACATAGATGTGGATACCCCTTACTATGTGGGTAGAACGACCGCAGCAGTGCTGCCGGAAGTCGTCTATGATTTAGTCATTGGGAATGTCAAAGGTGCATTGCCCCTGAGTCAGCCTAACCTCGCATGGGAGTCGACTGAGCGTCGAGGTCTTCGTAAAGTAGAAGACGAGCATAACCATAGAAGTTTGCTATTCCCCATCGCCGAGAACGCTGAGGAAGATTCTCAGGAAGAATCTATTCAAGCAAATCATAGTTTTGGAATGGCGAGTTTGGAGGTGGAAGAATTTTACAGAGGGAAACCGTCAGTACCACGATCTTTGGACGTCAATAAAAGAGATGTCGAACCAACCGCGGAGCCATCACTGAATGTGATGATAGGGTCCCAATGTTCATTTAAGGGTGAAGAGGTTACAGGAAAAGAAGTAATTAATGTCCTTACAAAACCACTGAAAAACGTTGAAGAAGGTACAGAAGTACCGGATGTCCAGGTGACATCGATTGAAGAGAGTACATATTGGTCTGACGAAACAGATCGTACTAACGAAGATGGTGAGTCACTGAGAGGTGATGTAGCCGCTCACACACAAAGTTCCAGAGAGAAGAATGTAGTAGCTGTGGGTGAAGGAGAGATAGCTCATGGTGAAGATATACAGGAACTTATTAGTGATCGGGAGACTTTTAAAAGTAAGCAAAAAGACGATATTACTCTGCAGAGGATATGGAGGTCAGTAGAAAGAGGTGAGAACAAGTATGTAGTAAAGAATGGGGTATTATTTAAGAGAGTTATGGAAAACCAGCAGGAGAGATTTACTTTGGTTGTACCAAAAGAGTATAGGAGTAGAGTTATGAAGGTGGCACATGATGAAGTCTTCGGTGGTCATCAGGGAGTAAAGAAGACAATGGGTAAAATTACCCAACAGTTCTTTTGGCCAAACATATATCTGGATGTAACAAAACATTGTTACTCTTGTGACATATGTCAGAGGACGTGCCCGAAAGTTCAAAAGGAAGTGGAAAGATGGTGTTACCACACCCATCACAGATGAGTCTGTTCAGCAAGTAACAACCGAGTTAATTGAAACGATCACGTCACCATCATATGAAGAGCAGTATGTCTTGACGGTAGATGACGCCGCCACGCGTTATCCAGAAGAAGCACCTCGCAGAAGCGTAACTGCTCAGAAGGTTATAGGAGGTTGTGATGAAGTTACTAACGAAATGAAAGATGTGATGTCTCAAAGAGAGGAAGATAAAGACTGTAGTATAAAGGAAACTTGTGATGGTATGCCAAAACGCAGGGAGAAGTTAAAGAGTCATTCTCAGCAATGTTGTTGGGACAGCGAGAATTTATTGCGTTTAGGATTAAAAGATGAGAACAAGGGGAGAGCAAAGTTCATAGAACTATTTAAAAGATTGGTAAAGTCATTGTGCCAGAGTACTTTGGTAAAGGGAGAGAAGATGAAGCACGGAGACTGCCATAGAGAAATGGTACAGTCGTTTAATGATGCTAAGTGGCACAATGTAAGGTTTGGAAATAAGTACTTAAGAGAAGACATCGACAGCTTGGAAAACGTTTGGATGAAGGAGAAAGATACGTGCGGAGAGAATGTGGAAACATACTTCAGAGTGGTTAAGGAAGTAATGTCAGTAAGGAAGGGGAGATGTAGAACTGATTGTAAAAGTGGAGAGTATGATGATGATAGGAAGACACGTTTAAAGAGTAGTCGTATGATGAAACTGGTAATCACATGGAAGATGATAGAAGCTAGTAGGAAGAGCGAAGAGTGTTGAAAGAGACACAGAGAAACAAAGAAGTTTGTGATAATATGGAAGGAGTTGGAGAGAAAAGGAGATGACGAAGAAAGTAGAGGATGTAGATCTGGAAGAAAGGGTGTAAGGAGAACACTGATGATTGTGTATAGAAGTAAAATGCCGGTAACTGTGGTCATAATGGGAATAATGGACGAAAGAAATGAGGCTGACTATTTTATCGAAAATAGGTTCAGATATTCTTTGACCCGGCGTAAACACCCGATTACGATTGAGACTGTTCTACAAAGATTCAGATTTATACTAAACCACATTAGTGGAAGAGACAACGTCATCGTTGATTATTTAAGTGGATCTTATGCCGATGATACATTGGGTTCGTCTTCAGAAGCCTCTACAGAAGAAGGAGCGCTGTGAAAATGAAACCAATGTTTTATCATCATGTAAATAAAGCAAAATGTACCAATTTGCTTCATGTTGGGTGGGCCAAAGATGTAATGCAGTGGTACATGAAGTATATAAATTGTTTTCATTTATTTGTTTTAAAATAGAGGTCACGTATTGCTATTGCAATATTATTTATTTTCTTTTGTCTATATACCTAATGTATGCTGCAAGGCCCGGTCAAACCGCTGTAAATATGTTTGTATTGTAAGGAGAAACAATAACCAATGAGAACTCATCTTTTAAGACTTACTTTTAAAATCTGAATTGTCATTGGTCGTTGTTAACAAAGCTTTATTAGTATTATTATTATTATAATTATTATTATTATTATTATTATTAATATTTTTAAAGCGATTTGCGAAATGTATATATATATATATATATATATATATATATATATATATAAATAATAGAAAAATATATATATATTATATATATATATATATATATATATATATATATATATATATATATATATATATATATATATATATATATATATATATATATATATATATATATATATATATATATATATATATATATAATATTCTATTTATTTATATATATATATATAATATATATATATATATATATATATATATATATATATATATATATATATATAAATTAATATTTTATTGAATAAATGCATTTTTGTTGAAGGTGTGGAAGCTCATAATCTTCGATTTTCGTTAAGTTCTTTATTCTGATTGGAATGAAAGATTGTCATTTCTTGAGAAGTAGTATGATATTATAAGGAATACCAATCACGCCTTCCCTTCAGATGTCTTGTATATATTTGTTTTACTAAATTAATTAATATATATATACATCATTTTACTTGCTGTTTTTAAGAATTGTGATTCGTTAAGAGGCGTAATCTATATTACTTAAATTCATATAAATAGTAAAAATAAGAATAATTTTAATCTTTCCGCTTTTCATTGTTGTTAACTAAAGTTGTATATAGTTGGTACCTACAAATGCCTCGTATGTCTCGATCAAATTTTATTATATGTTAGATTGTGTATTTTCGTAACCAAGAAGTGCTTTATTTTGTGTTATATTACAAAAGTAAATGTAATATTTGTTTTAAATTTAATGTGGTGATATAATTTCGATGTGTAAAATATTACCGTTTTGTTTATTGTAAAGATAAAGGTAATTAAGTTTGTGTTCTTAAAGCAATTGTGAGTAGATTGTATTTTATATATGCATTGGTATATCAAAGTGTCGTCTGCAGTTGTGCATTTGTAAAGAGTATTGCGTTTGATATCGTTGCTAGATGTTACTGGCAGGTAAGCTTGTATTTATTGTAATTTATTTTCTGAAGTTTCGCAATTAATATATATTGTGGTGATAAATATAAAACAATTGTAAGTTTGATATTTATTTATTTTAATAACATATGGTTAACGTTTGTATTCACAATTCTCTTTTTGCTCAAAGGAAATTATTAATTCACTAATAGGCCAACTCCTGTCGTGCGTAGAGAAGCCAGTTATAGTAAAAATCCACTGATCCTTTATTATTTGGCTTCACACTGACGAATCGACTTGTTTTTGCTAAATTTCAAATCTGATTACATTTTCACAGCTAAAGATTAAGATTACCGATCAAATCAATCGGGTCTATATATTTTTGTAATATATTTTATTATTTATATACATTTTTGAACATAAATATTTATTTTATTTTTACCATATTTCTATGGCGTGGGCAAGCAATCAGCATAAATTTAATGTTAAAGCATTTTGTTATTGTTTAACAGTAGTTTGCATATATACATTGATGCCATATAAATGTACATATTGCATGTATATATATATGGTCGTTGATCTATATCGCAAGAGGTATACTTAAAGCATAAAATATTATTAATATTTGGTACTGAAGTTCTATCCATTCGGTGCGCATGTACGTAGATATCTATGGGACATCTAAATACATTGTAGATGTCAATGTGAGTGAGTTTTGTGTAGAAGCAGTACGTATTCATTTTTTTTATTAAAGTTATTTTAAATTTATTCCAGTAGTTTTCTTGTGTTTCCAAAGGTAGTTTACTTTCTTATTTATTCAAATATTCAGATAGTAAATATTTTAGGTCTTAAAGACATTGATTGATGATCAAAACACTGATCATAAAACAGGTAAATTCACTGATAACGAGTATTATTGACTGACGCGTTTCATATAAAGCAACGACCCGTTCAAACCGCTGTTTCACTTGAAGGACCTTCAGGGAGAGACGTTGGTGAGTTTTTAAGTTATAAATCGCACTGTAGTATTAGCACAGGCCGGTAACTCATTCGACAGGAGGTCTGAAACTGATACAATAAAGGTTTGAGAATCTTGGAAAGTGTTAGTTGGTTGTATTGTCACGGGGGCCTGGCCAAGGAATTGTTTATCTGCTAGAAGAGTAAGTTTATGACATATAATTAATATCTTTTCAACCAATCCATTACATATATATATATATATATTAAAGAAATATAAATGGAGAGAGTCTGTGTAGAGTATATATATATATATATATATATATACTTATATAATATATATACATATATATATATCCGCTCTAATCAGAAAAGCACCTTAACACAATTGCGTCCACAGCTATAGAACTATCTAAGGGATTAGAGGTGAACCTTCTCAGAATTTATATATATATATATAATATATATAATATATATAATATATATCATATATATATATATAATTATATATATTCATATATATAGTATATATATATATATATATATATACATATATATACATATATATATATACTAATATATATATATATATAATATATATATATATATATATATAATTATACTCATTATATATATATTTTATCATATATATATATATACATATATATATACTATATCATTTATAATATACCTTATATATATATATATATATATATATACTATATATATATATATATATATATATATATATATATATAATATATAAAAAAAAATATATATATATATATATATATATATATATATATATATGTATAATATTATTATATATATATATATATATATTCATATATATATATATATTATATATATATATATATATAATATATATATATATATTATATATATATATATATATAATATATATATATATACTATATATATATATATATATAACCTGTAGAAATAAAATTAATAATTACTTCATTTTGTACTTGCCGGAGCCGGAGCGGCGCCTTTTTTTGAGGCTCCAACTCCGGCTACAGGCAACCCTAAAATTTGGGCTCGGGCTCCATGCCCCCAAAATTTGGGCTCCGATTCCGGCTCCGACTCCAGTTCCTCAAATAATTTCGACTTCGGCTGCATCCAAAACCTTGCGGCTCCGCGATTCCGACTCCTGCTCTGCAGCCCTGGAATATATCGCGTTCTGGATTGAACGTTGTGGGTGAGATAGATGCTAAAAATCTTTAACAATCCAAATGCGAATATATAGATCAAATTCTTCTACAAATTTCGTAAAATGTTTAATAGATAGATACATCGATGAAAAATGACTTTAATAAGATTGGTAAGTATGGATCTATGACTGGCGTACTTGCACTATAATTTGTGTGAAAAATTATCAAAAAAATTTAATTGCTAAATTGCCTTATGTCTTTTTTTCATTTTACATTGATTATGACACATAGTATTCTCAATACTTTATTAACAGAAAGCAGAAGTTCTGTTGCAATTTCTAAAATACTTGAAAATATTTCATCGCTGTTTGATCGAAAACCTTTCCAAAAATGCATCACATTTTCAATATGAGTAAGAGCAGTTGTTGTCAATAATGATGAAGAATGCAATGTGAAGAGTGGAAGAGTGATGAAGAGTGATTAGTGAATGGAAGAGTGAATGAGAATAAATTTGATGTCATAATTAAACTTATTACCAATTCACTCTTGATTAAAGACTTTAAAAGATTAATTTTAGGTTTTTGAAGAAAAGTTCAATATCTTAATTAATATCAAACTACTCTAAAGCTTATTTCAAAAACTGCTTTAAAAAAACCGGGTTTGAAATCATAACAATTCATCGTAACTTTCCAAACACATCGTTTAGACTTTAGAGCATTCATGTTACTTTTGTCTATATTATCTCAGGGAATATCTTTTCCTATTAAAATAATTTTCCACCTTGGTGTACTCAAATATTGCCCAGTTGTTTTAATTGCTACAATAAAGTTTGTAACATGTTGTACTTCACGTGAATCTGAGCAGCAATGAACAAGTAATAACTCTGGATATTTTATAGACATTGAACACCTTAAACTTCTCTTCATTGCTGCTGCACCATCATATCATTGTTTATTTTAATTATTTATTCTAATCTTCGTAGTATTTGACTCCGCTAAAAATTCTCCTTTAGTGTTTTCAAAAGTCGCTAAACCACGAACCACAAATATGTTTTCCACATTTCCATTAATATATGCTCTTAATTTATTTTATTATTTTAATTATTCTTGTAAATTTTTTTATAGTATAAATAATATCGGGGAGGGGTTCAGATCCCTTGAATCCCCCTTGCTACAGCCTTATATATATATATAATATATATCATACATAGATATAATATATATATATATATATATATATATATATATAATATATATATATATATATATATATATATATATATATATATATATATATATTATATATTATGAATTCACCCGGCGAAAGAAATAAAACCCAAAATTAAAATAGGATTTATCGTATTGGATTGATGGAGGTAACTACTTCTTTTTCCAATTTTCTCTTCTCTTTAAAGGATATGAAATTTAGTGGCGCCATATTTGTTCTTTATGAAGATTTTCTTTCGCACATGGCTGCCATGTAATGCTACCTAAACGATATTTGCTCGATCCCCCATGTCAGCGGTAAAAAACAGAATAGTGGCCACGACAGCGCCCAGCAACCGGGCTGGAGTAAAATAATCTTTTCTCGGGAAACACCACAACCAGCCTCAATTGTGATTAACCTACAGACCGGAAAGTCTTACTTTCTCGGGAGCTGAAGAAAAAGAAGAATATATTATATATATAATTATATATATATATATATATATATATTATATATATATATATAATATATATATATATATATATAAATATATATATATATATATATATATATATATATATATATGAATCATACGGTTATTGCAATTAGCTGTGCAGCGAGAATGCAGAATGGAACTTAAAACAGGTATTGAGTGGGATGGAAGCAATATATCATTTAAAAATGGATAAAAGCTGTCAACGAGAATACTCCGACTATTAACGAAGCCTCTTTTAACGATGCTTCTTCAACAATTTAAAATGGTTCATACTAGAAGCTTAATGAAATATTTCTATTGCCCATTCATTATTACTAGTTTTGATAGGTACTATATTAAATATTAAATAAATTGATATTTCTTTTGCATTTTGAAAGTGTTGAATCAGATAATAATAATAATAATAATAATATTATCAATAAAAAATAAAAAAAAAAAAAAAATTAATAATAATAATAATAATAATAATAATAATAATAATAATAATAATAATAATAATAATAATAATAATAATAATAATAATAATAATAATAATAATAATAATAATAATAATAATAATGAGATTTCTTATTTTTATTCTTCAAATAGATACTGATATTTTATATATATATATATATATATATATATATATATATATATATATATATATATATATATATATATATTATATATATATATAATATATATATATATATATAAATATTTATTATATATTATAATTATATATCATATTATATATATATTATATAATATATATATATATAATATTTAAAAAATATATATCATTCTATGTACAGATATATATTATCATATATATATATATATATATATATATATATTTATATATGTATATATTATATATATATATATATATATATATATATATTACTATATTATATCATAATATATATATATATATATATAATATATATATATATATATATATATATATATATATATATAATATATTTATATATATTATATTATATATATATATATACTGTATATACTTGACATAATTTATAACATCTTGTGAAACATACAATTCAATGTTTCTCTCATTAAACAAACTTTTAAGAGGATAAGTTTCCTTAGCCCTCTTCAAAACTTTTCCATACCCAATCGCTAGTTTGTCATAGGGGTATATTTCGTCATTGTTTTTCAAATGTATGGCATATCGATATCGGATGTGGTTTCATTTCTTTTTCCAAGTTATCTATCTGCTCTCCGGATTTTTCCCAATCTCTTCATAGCAACCTTACTGTTGATCACTCCTCTTCTGATATTGCTTCTTCACAGTCTTCTGAACATCCTCTGATTCCATGCCAATTTCATTAAAGAGGACTCATGAGTCTCATTTTTCCATTCACTCTCATTCATTCTTTCTCTAGCAGTTTTTACCCATTACTTAACCGATCTGCTCATTCTTTACAAATACTCTGAAATTAAAGTCTGGTACACTGGTCCTTAAGGATTCTAACGCTTGTGTATCGGAGTCTGTCATCTGAATAGTTTAGGTAAATTAATTAATATTTTGGCTTTTTAAAACTTGTCATTTTGATTAATCTGAATTCCATGCCGCTTAAATAAATGCTTGCTTAGTTTCTTCGTTTAAGTTCATATTCTTGTAGTGATAGGGATGCTATCTGTGGTTCTAGTATTTCCAAATACCATTTTACATATTAAAATTAATAGTTTATTATTTTAAGTATATCTATATTATATTTATTTATATATATATTTTTTATATTATCTTTCTATATTTATCTTACTATAATATATTATTATCTATATTATATTTTCTTTATAATATTTATCTATTCTATATAATTTTTATATATTCTGATAATTATGTATTTCTTTATTTATTGGATTTTGATTTAATATTTACGATAATTATATTTTTATAAATCTATATTTTTAAATTACTTATTCAATTATTATATATTTTTACTATCTATACTCTATTGTTAGACAAAAATTATCTATAATATTTATTATCTATATTATAATGTTATTATATTTATTATATTATTTTATATTATTATTTTTATTATTTTTTATATTTTATTTAGTTATTATTTATATATATTATATATATATATATTATTATTATATATATTTCTATATTATCTATATACTATTTATATTATATATATATATCCTTATATTTATATTATTCCATATTATTTATAAACATTATATTTATATTTCTTTATATATATATTATTTTACTTTCATTATTACTTAAATATATATATACATTTATGTTTATATTTTTTCCTTCTATACTTATATACCCACCATATTGACTTTGCTTAGTTGCTCCCTTCTATATATATATATATATTATATATATTATAATATAGGTATTATATATATTATGTTACGTTATCACATATTCATTTTTACTACTATATATAATATGGCATCATTGCCACATACTGTAAATGGTCTTGGTCCTTCTTGTAAATTTTTTTGTGGTGATACCACAGAAGCGCCTCCATTCATTATGGAGGGGTCGAGAATACATATAATCATAAACATTTATTTGCATCAGGGATAACTTGTAATGATAAGGATCTAGATATTGTCTGGTTTAAGTAAGGGGTCTTCGTTAGGTTAAGTAATTTAAAGTATTGAGTTAAGTTATTGTTTACATCGGTAATTATGAACCTGGAGTCATAAGTAAGTTTGTGGTGTATTTATTTATCGTTAGATTGGAATCCATAGTTTGATTTATTAACTTGTTACCCTTTGGCGACTTAACCTAGGATCTTTTATGCTTATTTTGGTCTCAATATTATGAGCAACTTTGGCTAAGGTACTCCATTACCATCTTTTTTGCTTAATGGTTAACATAATATAATTTAATACGTTGTAAATTTGTTACACATACAAAATTTTAATCAACGGCAACTGCAATACTTAGTAAGAAGGTATCAATTTAATTACTACGATACTTGTGGTTTACATAATATGGCACCTATAAATGATAGTAGTATTGTGGCAAACCATTCGAAGTCAAGTTACTTGAACTATTGAACTGGTCCAGGTAAATAGCCAGATTGTTAGCAATTCACCATTACTCAAATAAGGTTTATGATGTAACTGACCTTCTACATATTTTTATTATATGTTCGACCTCTCACTCATAGTATCTAACTAAAAACCCATAAATTCGATATACATACCTCTCTTATTATATATGCCTAGTATTGAATATTTGGTATCTAAATTACCATATATAAGCCTTGTTCCCTCATTTGAGAGTAACCTTATACATTAAACGCTATATATATATATGGTCATATATATAACATTTATATACCTTATGTATATACTAGCTAGTTTCATCCTTTGCTATCTCTACTTCCGGAAGTTCCCTAGTAGCCTCACTTCAATTATTCACTTATACCTCGACTACCATTACCCTTTACCAACATTATACTTCATATATCACACCTTTATATATCACCACTACTAACCCCCCAACCCCCCACTCAGCACAAATAAACTAATAAATAACCCAATCACCTCAAACTAACCATACACATCCAAAATAAACACTACGACTTGTTTACACATAAAAACTGAGACCAAACTTATATTGAACGAACATCATAAATACAATACAAGTGTAGCATGATAAAATCGACTCAATACAGTAATACTACAGATATATAAAAAATCACAATAATCCCAAGCTGAATAACTATATGCTCATATGGAAAATAACAATTTTAAACATTATGATTAAAAAATAATTCCATCTTAATCTTCGAA
The DNA here is from genome assembly GCA_015478945.1 of Trachelipus rathkii. NCBI lineage: Eukaryota > Metazoa > Arthropoda > Malacostraca > Isopoda > Trachelipodidae > Trachelipus > Trachelipus rathkii. Next base: position 23,173 of record JABUQX010000564.1, on the reverse strand, counting down.
ATTAATGAAATAATATATAAAATAAAACTAAATCTGGGACTAATACACACTTGACAAGCTAGTGTTCGATAATAATGGAATTAACTGAACAATAAAATATACTAAATAAACCTATATGAATAAAAAAAATAATATACAATCTAAAAAAAAACTCTAAAAATGAATTAAGAAATTAAAATAAATAAATAATTAAAACTGAAAAAAGTTATTATAAAACTATTACTATAAATATTTATTAATATAATAAACTTAAATAAATTCATAAAGATAAATACAATACACTGCAAATAAACAATACAACACTATATATCCTCATCAATAAATTAGCGATAACACCGAAATTGAATTATAGTTCTTTCGCGCTCTTCTATCCAAGGCTTTTAACATTACATTTACCGTCTTCCTCTCCTCCTCCGTAGCTCGTTTGTATTCGCCTTAACATAATAACTGGAGAATTTATTTCATTTTTTTAAATACATTCTCTCTCTCCTACTCTCTCTCTCTCACTTCTATCATTTTACATTTTTTCTCTATTACTTCATCTATCAATATATATAACTCTTCATATATATTCTACTATTATATATATAATATATCTTCTATCATATATATTTTATCTATATATATATATATTCTTTATCTCTTATTATATATATTACTCTCTCTATATATATACTTCTTCTTCTATATTTATAATAATCATTTTTATATATATTATATATTCTTTTAATATATTACTATAGTATACTTATTCTTTTATATATTTACGTATTTATATATTTATTTATTATTATTATATTATAGTTTTATTTATTTTTTATTCTATTTTATTTAACTTAATAGTTATTATATTTCCTATATTATTATTTCTTTTATATATATATTTATGTTTTATTCTCTATCTATTCTATCTATCTATCTATCTACTCTATCTATCTAATCTATCTATCTATCTATCTATCTATCTATCTATCTATCTATCTGATCTACTTCTATTTTCTATGTATCTCTATCGTGATTCTATCTAATTGAGTATCTTATCTATGCTAAGTTATCTCTATCGTGATCGTGACCTCTTATCTATCCCTAGGTTCTCTTACTTCTATGCTCATCTAGTTTTCATATTCTTATCTATCTATCTTATCTATTTATCTATTCTTCAACATAGCTTCTATCTATCTATCTATCTATTCTTTCAACTCTATCTATTCTCGTCTTTCCTCTGATATCCTATTTCTCTTATCTATCTCAGGTCTGATGCTATCTACTTCCAGAACTCTTGTATATTCATCCCTCGTTCTATAAATCCGGCCTATCCCTTCTTCTTTCTCCTCTCTCCTCTCGTCGTCGCGTTGCCTCTTCTCTCCCTCACCTCTTCTGCTCGGTGCCTTCTCTCTCTCTCTTCTCTCTCTCTTCTCTCTATCTTCGGAGGGTCTCCCTCCTTTCTCCTTCGCCTCTCTTCTCTCTGTCCTCTCAACCCCTCCTTCTCTTCTTCTCGCTTTCCTTTCGTTCTTATAGAGATTGCGAGATATTTGAATCTATCCGTTTTTTTCCAATTTGTTTGCAACCTTTTGAAGATGTGTTCTCTAAAAGTAAATATGCATGAGAGAATGCAAAACACAGAACATGCCCAGCATCTTCTTTTTCTTCTGTCGTGCGCTCGGCGTAGGTTCTTAGTTCTGGTGTACTTCTTTCCTCTCTTCTTCTTTCTCTCTTCTCTTTCTCTTCTGGTTTCCCCGGTCTTTTTTGGCTGGCTCGTCTCTTCGCCTGTGCCGGTCTTGTTTCCTCTCTTCGCCCCCTCTTGGCCCTGTCTGTTTTTGGGTCCTCGTTGTTCCTTTTGCTTTTCCCGCTGCCCTCTTCTTCTGGTGCCCCCCTGGTATCTCTTCTTTCTCTCTCTTATCTATCTTCTTCTTATCTCTCTCTCTATCCTCTCCTCTCCTCCTCTTCTCTTCTACTCTAAATCTGCTTACTTCTCTCTCTCTCTCTTCTATCATTCTCGTTCTGTCATCCTTCCCTCCGTCTTCCTTTTTTTCCTTCTATACTTGTTTTCCTGTTGGCCGTGGTCCTCGTGTTTTTGTCCGCCCTTGTCTTTGCTTCGTTTCCTGCTCTCTCTCATCTTAAAACTATCCATTTCATTCTTCCTTCTCTCTTCATCTCTTAATCGCTCTTCAGTTTTGGTATGCTCTCTTCTTCTTCTTCTGTCTCTCTTTCTTCTCTCTCTTCTCTCTTTCCTTCTGTTACTCTCTCTCGGGATTTCTCTCTCTCTCGTTCTCCTCTTCTTTCTCTCTTCTCTCTCTCTTCTCTCTCTTCTCTCCTCTCTCTTCTCTCTCTTTCTTGTCTCTCTTCGTCTCCGGTGGCTCCTTTCCTGTCTTGCTCCTTTTCTTTCCCTTCCCTTTTTTTTACTCTATCTCTCTATTCTTCTCTCTCTCTCTCCTTTCTCTCTTCTTCTCTCTCTCCTCTTCTCTTTCTCTCGTCTCTCTCTCTTCTTGAGTGCGAGAAGGTGTGATCTTCTATCTTTCCTACGTCCCCGGCGCGGGCTATTCTTGGTCATGGGTCGCCCTTTGCTGGGTTTCCCACCCCCGCTCCTGTTGCATCGCTTCTTTTCCTAAACTCGCCGTCTTGCCTTTGCACAACCGCACTGACTACTTGAGTTGATTTGTCACTTTCCTGAGGGGTTTGGGTCCTTGCGCACCGTTCTACTTACCTGGCATAAGTGCGATATAGTCATGATATATGGTCGACTGAGGCGGAACCTATGGTCGATGGTGAAAGTGCCGAAAACAGTGCTTTATACGCGTTCCGTGAGGACGGCCCTTTTGGCTAACAAAGACTAACGTTGACGGGTTGACTTGTCGAAACGACTAACGTAACGGGCTGAATTGCGAAATTAAAAACGAAAGAGATGGAACTATTTATGACGCTGATTAAGACAGTTACAGCTTATATGATGAAATAGTATGGTGCCAAAAGTTTAATCTAGTAGAGATTATTATAAAAAAAGTATAGAGTTAATTAAAATTAATGTACAGTATTTAGCAACAAGATAATGATTGTTGCCTTAAAAAAAAAAGCCGGGGCTCATGAAAGACTGACCAGATTAAATGGTAGTAAAATATCATATCTATAAATACTGAATAATGTATTGAAAGAGGCATCATGAGGTGAACCTTTTTTTTTCAGAAAACGACAGAATAAAAAAAAAAAACACCAGGAAGGTACATGAGTCTTAAAATTGTTTGTATTACAAGACGAACAGGGCATGGATGACATCTGTCACCCTTCATCCTAAAAAAAAAAAAAAAAAAAAAAAACAAAAACACCATTGGTAGTTAGAGTTTTAAAAATATATATAACTGGGTATGACAAGGGGGATCAAATCTGTACCTTGGTAGTAGCAAGGTGACAAATTTCGGTTTACTAAAAGACTCATGAGAATGTGGTGTCATAATTAATAGAACTAAAGGGGTTTGGAGGGAGAAAAGGGTTTATAGCGGGGGGTGAAAGTACAAATAGTACACATTACCTGCAGCCAACCATAACCCCTAAATAACTGCTAACGTACATGAAAAAGGGGCCCAGGGGTTTGAAAAGCATATCTGAGACATGATGGTGCCTAAAAATATTGGCCTTGTATTGACAGAGTTAACAGAGTGGTACAGGAGGGTGACAAATCTGTCTTCTGTCAGGGTCCCTCCTATTACTACATATAATATATATATATATATAGAAGAACTTTAGAATAGGACTGTTTTTGTTTTTTGTCATTTGTGCTTAGCTCTCTCGGTAAGATATGCTTACACCACGATATGTGCATAATTGACCGGGAATTTCTTAATTTTAATTTTTGTTTACAAAACTGTGGAGCACATGGATTTGGAATAAACAGAAATAAAGGAAAAAATAACGATTGGTTTATACTAAATTATTTCAATCTCTATATCGGAGTCTTATTGATTTTGGAAAGATTAAAATATAAAGCTGATTTATTGAATGAATATTTACAAAATTACGGATCTACCACACCGCCATTTTCTTTGTTTATTTGTGTAAGCAGTTTTAATTCGGCAAGCAGATAGAAACTTCAGAATTAAGGAAGTTTCCTTACGATTGATGAGCTTTTACGACTTTGGATAAGTTTGAACAAAAATGTATTGAAACTGAGCATTTATTTCTTTGAGGTTTCACAATGTACAATGCAAAATTCAAAGGCTATATTAACAATCAAGAATAATTTTCTTAACACTTTGGCAACTTTTCTGGGCATCTTGTGCTCTGCAGGAAAGAATTTTGTACCATTTTTTTTATTATTAAAGAAAATAAAATAAATGAAAATTGATGATCAAAAAAGTGGGTTGTGAAGTAATAAAAATGACTAGTTTTTGCATAAATGTGATTTCAATTTCTGACAGATACATAAAAGAAAGGGAAATGAAGCCCAACCATCATTAAAAAAATATAGTACTTTATTCATTCTTACTAATAATTTTATAAAGACTTAGAGAAATAGTTTTTAATATAATTTATTTATGATTAATATAAATAATATATATAATAATATATATATATTATAATATAAATATATATATATATAATATGTATATATATAAATATAATTAATATATTATATATAATATAAATTATATAATAATATATATATATATATATGTCAAATATTGCATAAGTTCGACATTAATATATATATATAAACAAAGAACAAATAATGGGAAGTAAAGAAAATACTGCCTTCATACTGATCGAACCAACCGCATGTTAGCTGAATGAGAACGACTATATTCGATGTCTTTACCACACTGAGCATCCTCCAACTCCAAACAAAGGTGGATTCAAAAACAGTTTTCTACAAAGCAACGAGCCCCGTCCAAAGGCAGACACTCACCAGAGGTGTCCAAATATTGCATAAGTCGCAATAATAAAGTTTGTAAAACAAAAGAAACAATTATGAGCAGGTAGAAGCAAAAGAAAACTTACCTCCTCTGGGATCGAACCACCGCATGTTGCGCAATGAGAACGATATAGATTCGATGCTTTACACGAGCCATCCTCCACCCAAAAAAAGTTGGAATTCAAAAACAGTTTTTAAGCAACGAGCTCCACAGTCAAGGCGACATACAGGTGTCAGAACCTATCACTTCCCATCTTTCCTTATATATTTAGATGGTCAAATATTGATCAATCGCAAATTAATAGGTTTGTAAACAACACAAAACATATAATGGGAAGAGTAAAGAAATATGCCTTTATCATAAAAGAACACACCAAGCAAGTTGTAGTAATTTATTTACCTCTAATCTAAGTGTTCTTTGTTAGTTTACAAACTTATTAATGTCGATTATGTAAAACAATTTAAATCTAAAAATAATGAGGAACGAGGAAAGAGAAAGGCGTGAGACACCTGTGAGTCGCCTTGAACGGGAAGCTAGGGAATGCTTGAAAACTGTTCTTGAATCTAAAACTGGTTTTGGTTGTAGAAGGATAAGGAACATCAAAGTGGTAAAAGCATTGATGATATCGTTCTCATTCGCAAACATGCGGTGTTCGAGCCAGAGAAGCAGTATTTCTTCACCTTCCCATTTAATTTCTTTGTTTTATTAATATATATATATATATATATATAAAGATATATATATATATATATAGTTATATATAAATATAATATATATATATAATATATAATATATATTAATATAATAAAACTACATATATATAATAAATAATTATAATACTAATAGTTATAATATAAGCTATATCATAATATATATACATAATAACTAATAAATATTAAATATATAACTATAAAATATAAAATATAAATAAATATATATAATATAATTATATATATATATATATAATATATATTATTTACAAGCTTTATAACAACTCTCCTCTCTCTCTCAACTCTCGCTCTCTCTCTCTAATAAATATCGAAAATAATAAATAACTATATATAATAATAAATACTATAATAATATTAAATATATATATTAATAACATCATATATATTATATACTATTATAAAAAACATACATATACATATAAATATAACATATATATATACTACTATATATATTCTTTTAACCAAAAATTTCAAATTAACAATATTCCCATATTTCAAATAAAAAAAATTCGCAAAAGCTTTCAGACAAATTATTATCAACAAAGAGTGGAATAGTTGGAATAACAAAGTATTGAAGAAATATAATTAATTGTTATAATGAAACATATCTCTAAAAATACAATATATTATATATAAATAAATATATATATACTATATATATAGTACTAATCATATAATATATACAATAATATATATAATCACACACATACACATATACTATATATATCTATATACGACTAAAAATAATAAAAAGACTAAAATAACTTAATACATAATATATATATATAACAAATAATATATATAATTAAAATAATAAATATAAAGCAAAACATATAAATAATATATAATACATATAATATATTTAATATATAAAATAATAATATATATACAGTATATATACTATACTAATAATAAACTCAAAAATAACTATATATTAATAATATACTATATAACAATATACTATTATATACTAAACTAAGACTAAAAAGTTTTGAATTAAACAAACACTATAACATAATAAAAATATAATATAAATTAACCACTGTTATTAACTAAATAATATAATAAATAACAAAACTCATAATATATATATAATCATAAGTAATATATAATATACATATTAACTACTATAAATCATATATATAATATATATACTATAACTATACTACTCTTTATTTCCGTTATTAATCTATACATATATATATACATCATATATAAATATAAAAATATACCAAATAATAAATATATACTGTAAATGTTTCAATTATCATAAATAAAGAAAATATATAAATATCCTATACTAATATTTGATAATATATATATATAACTAATATAAGAAATAATAATATATATAAATATATACTATACATACTACTATAATCAGCAGCGCCACGGCTGGACCGGACCCGGACAGCACAGAGAGCCGGCCTACCTCTAAGAAAAAAAAATAAAATAAACTAATACTGATGAAGAGATAAGTAAATTAAAATTGGTTTTGAAAACTCAAGGTTTAAAATGTAATATCACAAAAGGAACGCTAAATATTCTACATTCAAAATCATTCTATCTCTCCCGAACATTATTTTTATATGAATCATTAAGCCTCGACCACGATTTCGATTTGTGCACCAAACCACCTACATAAGCGAAGAACTTAATCATATAATGGCTTTAAAAAAAACATCGCTTGTCATGCAACGTACAACAAAGAACCTTAATTCATTATTTTGAATCTCAACTTTCTTGAAGGCGTATTAATTACACAAACAAAAGACCTACCTCTCGAAGCGTACTATAAAAAAAATAAAAATCTCCCAAAAATTGGACAAACTCTACCAGTAAAGTAGAGAAATAAGTGGCGAATGAATTTGAAAAACAAAAATGAAAGATAAACTAATTTAAAAAAAAAAATAAATAAAAAAGAAACTATATATTAATATATATAACTCATAAATATAATAACATAATAATACATAAAAAAATAATACATATAATAATATAAAATAAACTCAATACCTATATATCATTAAAATCAATACACCCATAATACATAATCTATATATCACTATAAATTATAAACAAATATCCAAGTTTTCATATATGAAAAATAATCATATAAAATATAATAAACTATATACACTAATAATATAGTAATATAATCCATAGTATTATACAATAATTACTAACACATAACCCAACACAACTACTATCATATTAATCATATAACATAATTATATCACTAATATAATACTGAATATATACTTATACTACTATACATATATACCCACATACACAACATATATATTACACACACTACTATATTAGATATATATATATATATAACTACTATATAACTATAATAATAAATATAATAATATATATATATAACAATATACTAATATATAACATCTATAATATATACTAACTATTATTATCCGGGAGGACGAGAGAGCAAAACGAACGAGAGAGCAGAAGAACGAGAGAAGAGAAGAGAAGAGAGACCAGAAGAGAAGAAGACCAAAGAGTACGAAGAGAGAAGAGCCAGAGAGTATCATACTAATAAAAACTATTAACCCTACTATTGAGAACCGGAAATTAGCCAAACACGGTGTAAGAAGCGACAAGGAAAAGTCCCACAATTGAGCGACTCATGCGAGAACACAGGCACAACGCCAAGATTCACAGCACCGGACAAGATATTAAAGCTGACTGAACATTAGAAGGCTTAGATACAGTTTTGGAGAATCATCACCTGTACACACTCAGATCGCAATAGGTTTAACCTACTAAACTGGCAAGGTCCTTAGAGTAAGCCCATCCTCCCATCAATAGATCGTGAAACCTCTGTTAGTCCAATAACATTAAAGAATCGCACTACGACACCACAATAGGTTTTAAGTAAACGATATGCCTGAAATTCATAGGAAAACGGTAAACGATGAATTATAACTGGTTTGCACAGGTTCATTGAGATCAGCACAGCCAGGACAATTAAAAAAAGGAGAGCTAGTATTTGACTCTTGAGACAAGGAGTGTAATCTGCCGTACGGACAGGTATCGGATAGAACTATAAGATGGGACTCTAAAGAGAAACTTACCTCCCGGTTTTAAATTATTTGTAGGTGAGTAACTCGTAGACGGTACGAAAAACTTTACTGAAAATTATAATTATTGAAATGAGAAGAATGACAAAGACTGTTATGTATAAAATAATATAATTATAAAGTCTTATATATTTTAACTGAATGGTGTTTACGAATTGGAAATGTCAACTGATCATAAATAAGTAAAATTACGAAAAATCTTTATGATAATAATATTCCTCCCGCGTTAAACAGCAGACAATAAGAGGAAATAACTTTTACTTCTGTTAAAATATATATAAATAATATAATAAAATAATATATTATATATAAATATAATATTAGATATAATATATAACTATAATATATAATATATATATATATATATATTATATATATATTATATATAATATAATATATATATTGAAGCTTGACCTCCCCATGTTTTCGGTTCACGAGCCCCACTGATATATATATATTATATTATATATTATAATAATACATATATTATAATATTATATTAATAATATATATATATATAATTATATATATATTCATATAATATACAATAATTATATATTATTTCTATAACACATTAATTATTCATATGTTATTGTTATTATATATAAATTAGATTTAATCTATTATTTTATTAAATTAACTCGTATAACAATTACTAATTTATTAATTATTTATTATTATGAATATATTAATTATTATTATATGTATTATTATCATTATTATTAATCTAAATTAATAAATATTAAATATCAGTATTATTATTAATTTTATATATTATTAAATTATATTATATATTATTTATTATATTATCTATTATTATCATTATTATTATTATTATCTTTATATTATTAAATATTATTATTATATTATATTATTATTATTATTATTATTATTTATTACTACTAATTATAATTAATTAAATTATTATATATATATTAAATTATTATTAATTTATTATTATTAATTATTATTATTATTATTATTATTATTATTATTATTATTATTATTATTATTATTATTATTATTATTATTATTATTATTATTATTATTATTATTATTATTATTATTACGTGAGGGGGAACTCCTTCTGTGAGATTTTGCTTGAGAATATTTTGCTAAAATCGTGTAAGAATTCGCTTGTCTATGCTTATCAAATTCTCATCATTAGATTGCTGAATTAAGTTTAAATAAGCCTGAATTGGACTGAATATGTTGCACTCTAAGCAGTCTTTTCGATTCATATAGATTATTATTATTATTATTAATTATTATTATTATTATTATTATTATTATGATTATATATTATGATTATTATTATTATTATTTAATTATTATTATTATTATTATTTTTATTTTTATTTTTATTTTTATTTTTATTTTTATTTTTATTTTTATTTTTATTTTTATTTTATTTTTATTATTTAATTTTAATCTTTTAAATTTAGAATTTTATTATTAATATTAATTAATTAGATAGATATAATTAATAATAATATCAATTATATATTATTATTATATTATATATATATTATTATTACTATTCATGATGTGTATATATTATAAATATTTATTACAAAAAAATATTATATTTCTTAAAATAATATTATTATAGTTATTATGATATTATTTTTATATTTTTATTATAATTCTTAATTTTTTTGTTATACTTATATATATTTTTATTATATACTCTAAAAAATTTGTTTTTTTAAATCCTCTAAATTATCCTCAGCAGTTATATATGTTTTTCTAATTTTATATTTATTTTATTATTAAAAAGGTTTGCTTGAATATTATTGTCTATATTTTGATTATTAATACTTTATTATACTTTTTGATATTATAATTATTATCATAGTGTTTTTAATTCTTATAATATATAATTCTTATATTCTTTCTAATTAATTACAAATATTATTTTACATAATATTTCATATAAATTCTTAACTATTATTATTAGTATAATATATATAATTCAAAATATTTTTTCCGTTTATTATTTTATTATTATTATTTTATATTCTTTTATACATATCCTTCTTGCACTATATCATGATTGTATGTGTAGACTGTTATAATATAGTATTATTATTATATTATTATTATTATTATTTTTCATACCATGTTATTATTATTAATATTTAGTATGACTTATTATGATAAATCCTATGAAACTATAATTTACAATGATATATAAATAAATATTACCTTTATTATTTTATTATATTGATCATTATAAATGATTCATGAATGTGATATATCCTCTTGACGCGTCACTGATTACCATTGTAAGTGTCATTACTCACTTACTCTCGATTTTCATTCTAATGTCCTCTATCTGAGATTAGTCCCCCCTTCGTATGTGTTCTTCTCGAGTTATCGTCATTTAATGTGAATTCCATGATATTGCATGGTGAATGTTATTATTTAATTCACAATACCCTGATTGAGGAGCATTTATAGGGGACCTCAGGTCCTCTAGTTGTGCTCTCGCATTATATAATATAATAGACTTGTCGGTCTGTCGCCGAAACTCGCATTACCTTTCTGGATGATTGTGTGTGAGTGGCTCTGTTAGGACACGTTGTGGCTCGATATTATTTATCATTATTATTAATTATTTTTATTCTTATATTGCTATATATTATTATAAATTATTATCAAATTAATTATCATTATTCATTAATTATAATATTATTAATATTTACAAATAATTAACATTACGTGGTATCGTTAATATGTGGATCGCGCCGCGGTAATACGGTGGCTAGAGGTCTCCACTCTTGAGTCCGCAAGAAATGTCAACAATTACAAGCATTTACCAAGACCCCAAGTAATACAACTATTATACAATCTAACTGATAGACCTCAATATTTAGCTCTCATAATCCATTTTAATATTATTATGAAATACAAAATACAATAATTATAACAAATTATGGTATGATATCCGCCGAAAATCGTTTAGTAATACGTAATTTTAAGTTACTCAGCCGATTATTATTATATATTCTGTGTTTAAAGATGTGTCTGACAGTCTCCAGCTTCATTCGGGAACGAGCGATTGTTGAGGACTGTTCTCCAATCTTTAGATAAACCTATTAGACTGCAATAGGTATCTTAACCACTCTCTTATCATTACGATTATAGGGGTGAGACTTCTGTACGTGTGTGATTAATGTTTTGATTACTCCTCTGGTGTCTATTCTGGGCGTACTTCTCATATTTAATCAAAAATCTATTATAACAGATCTATATAGATATTTATGGTAGCTCTTCATTTATTATGCATTTAATTGATTATAATTTTCTTACTCTCATCTAAGTCGTATAAGACTGGTAGCTCTCACTCAGATCAGCGATCTGTGACCTTATAATATCATTGTATTTGATTGTTGTATTATGTGACTGATGGTGACACTAATTAAATACAGATTTTAGCTCATCGATCAAAATGGTGAATCAATAATTTACTCAGATCTAAGTTACATCTCGTCAACGTTATTAATTAATTCACACTATAACCAGTCATCGTGATTCGAATTGAATAGAATTTATTGACTGTCATGTTATGTTACTCATTATACGTGTTGAATATTATTTTGATTACTTCTATTGTTAAGATGATAACGTCAATTTTAAGTCTCAGGGATTTGAATTTTAAGCGGAATATAACGATACTTCGAATCCAAATTTACTACTTTGGATTATTATCCGCGATCTCATGTTTTGATTGTATTATGTCTTATCTGTATGATAATTATATGCTCTCTCTTATTACTCGAATTTTCTGATTAAGTCATAGTTGATTACTGGTGATGCCTAGTTTTATCCTATATTGGCTATAGTAGTGTCTAGTATTTCCAGCTGTTTAAGGGATATTATTCGAAGATATATTGATTCTCTAGTGTGGTTATTAATCCCTCTCTCGAATCCCTTGTGCCGCCTATTTATGACTAGAGATTATTCTCTATGTCCCTCTACTCTAACTAGTTTTTAGTATTATTATTATTCTATGTGCTCGTATAAGGGTTCGGGTGCTTCTCTCTATAGGTATTGGAATAATGTTTAGTGACCGAGGTTTCGTTCTGCGCGGAGATTTTCCTCAAGTATAGAATCCCTAGTACACGTGTATAAAAGAGAACTGGTTCGCCTAGAATTAAATAGCTTGATTCTAACTAACATGACATGCAATAAACGCTTTTAGCACCCAGACGTCAATAAGTACGTATTGTAGATAGAGAGTAATATTTGTACTAAGTACCTGTAGTGAACAAGTCATAGAACACTTATAGAACACAATATACTTTGAGTTGCTCTCTCGTATACGGGTTCACACAGAAACTTTACACACACTTTGAAATTATTTAATTGATATCTCACTATGACGCAGAGTTAGCGATATTTTACACTGTAGATAACATCGACTAGTTTTATTGCTCAGGATTATGCTGACTCTTTATGTCACGGGACCATTTTTGAATACGATTTCGTATATCCACATAACTCATGGGAGGAATGAGTGCTTTTTCGAACGCGATGTTCTGACCTGAGTAAAAGCTTTGCACTTCTTTGCGAGACTCGAAACTTATACGTACACCGCGTGTCAAGACTGCCTGTTACTGTAAGAGTCTAAATTATATTTCTCGCATTTCAATCGCTTTTAATATGGGGCACTCGAGGGAGTCTGGCATACTCATCTCGAGCCCGGCTTACCTATTCGACATGACTTGTATTACTTCTCCATACTGATCCAAGTAAGGCAACAAGGCGCATACATCTCACAAGATCTGTAAGAAAGTGCCGAGATGGAAGTATAATTTCGACTGTGCAGCGATGCACTCTCTCCTATGTGCATCACTGGAGCGCTAAATGTATCTTTGGATTGTTAGTCTCTCTATTGAGCGCCAGAGACAAACTGTAAGTGATGATAAGTCGAAAAGACAACCAGAATATATAGTTTAAAATAATTGTAGAGTATTTGTCTGACATTCGTGGAGTAAAGCTATATTAATTAGACATTTATTAACTTCGTATTAATATCGACCTGAGATCCACAGAGATAGTACTATACTGCGAGCCGTTTGGAAAATAGACGAGTGACATAGGGACCGCTTCAACTTGTAGGAGTGTGCCAGTGGCATTGATAGAGACACAAATTTGGCTCGCATTTCGTCTTCGCTCATTTGTGTGATCTGCTGACCTGTATTTCATAGAGAGTATGTTTTGTGCAACAGATAATGATATAGTTTGTTTTAAATGATCTGTGTTTATATTATTCTATTTCGACAAATTAGGTATCTGCCTGAGAGGAAGACTGAACGATACATAGGAATTTATCGACTATTAAAGGCGTGAGAAGTAACCTTCTCATGTGACTGTTACAGCTCGACGAAGACAACGCCGATCGGTGCGAGCGGGAGGAAACAATTCAATAACACTCATATTTTTTGTGTGACTTCAAAGATTGTCTGGTAATCAAGAGGCAGGCAACTTGTAGACGTTAACTTCGCAGAAGTGCATATGTCGGTTATCTCTAAGCCATGGAACCAGTCGTTGTGATATTTCATCAGATCCACATCTTGTTAATCCCATTACTAAAAGTAGTTCAGCAACACAACAATTGTTGAACTTAGAAATAAATAAAAAACCTTCTCATCAATCTCCCTTTTCTCCACATTGCACAGGAGAGAGATATCTAGTCGATGGCGACCCGACGCTTTACCCAGAAGCATACTGGATTTATACGTTCGAACGCACCGGATCAACAAAAGAACATTTCAATACCAGTCGCGAATTTCGAGGTTTACAAACTGAATTCGCACCAGTAGAAACGCCTATCTCTTCTATACGACTTATTAGTGAGTCCCAGTCTCGGACCTAAGAGCATAAATCATCGTGCGACACACCACCATCATGTTCAAGATGCGCGTTACGGGGAAGATAAAGGTATTAAACGCAAGAAAATCCATCGTGTGAAATTAATCTCTGCTCATTTCGGAAAAACCACCTTGAAGGCCGTTAATGTATCTCAGAGATCCTGGCTCACCTTCATACACTTGTCTGAGTACTCGAATAGAGGTTATCGCTGGTAGTGAGGTAAATGGAAGGATGAGTTTATTCACTCGTCATGCGCTGAAGAATTTCTCCGTATGAAATAGCTGGATTGAGAATTTAAGGCATTTTTGCTCGGCCGCGGCTCGACAAGGGCGATCATATGGCGCCCACAGGTAAAGAGGTTGCCCTACTTATAAGGTTCCGGTAGTATTAGTAGTGAGATTCGAAAATTTGAATATAAAAATTTATCGCCTAATGATTAACCAAGCGCGCAGTTTAGATTCACCTGATAAAACGCATTAGTACTTCAGTGAGTGACTTGGCTCGGAAAATATCTATTCGAATCCGTGTAATAACATTTGGAATATCTATCGTCAGCTAGATGTTGAGCATCCAGAGAAAGTACTATCTCGTTCATACTATTGGATGCACTAAACCATCCTATATGATCACACGCACAGGAGATGAGGCCTGTCCTGAGCGCATTCACGAGCAAGTTAAACGGAGAAGTGGTGTACTTAGCATAGTCGCTAGAGTAATCGCACTCCTGCACGAAATCGCGCTCGGAAGCCGTGCGATGAACAGAAACGCGACATGCCCCTATCTCTACTTTTTACGTCGCAAAAAGGACTTCGGGTTTCGCTAGGCGCACGCGCAACGCGAGAAATATTTCGAGCTAAGACAGATCTCGCTATGTACAATAAATACGCTCCGAGAAATTAATACATGACTTCCGAGGAAGACTAGTAGCTTCTCGCGCACGTGCGACTTCGACTAAGCGGCACACGTCATAGCTAGCGCCCCGCGCTATCTTCTGCCTCTCTCTAATTATTCAAATGATAGGTTTGCCCCATTCGTAGTACTCACGTGTGTATTGTGTTATTACGGAAAATATATAGATATATAAAAATTTCTCGCTATAGTTACCAGCGTGCTAGATATATTGATCCTCATGAGCAATCGTCAATATAGCTCTAAGAGTAGTGATACTATTTGTGAGCTCAGTAGTAAATTATTATCTAATTTCAGAATCTCACAACTTCTAAGAGAATGTAATATCTTCCCTATACAAGTATTGAGGTATTCGATTTTTGAAATTTCGATGTAAACGAGTTGTTGGTCTTTTCACTCGCAAATTGGGGTGAGGAGAAAGTTGGGCCATTGATGGAATCGTACTGATATAACTTCTGTTTACTTGAAAACCTCTCATCATAATGGTAGCTAGGGGAGTTTTTAATTAATTAAGGAAGCTTCGAATTCTGTCCTGGCTGAACGATTGCTTCTCTTCACAGATTTTCCAACTGTACTTTTCCGCCATCGTGCGGAGTACTTTCCTCAAATCTGAGTTGGGGGTAGGGGTTCCGGTTCCATCTATTAGATAAGAGTCGAGTCCGAGGCCAAAAGAATAATGAACTATTCTTTACTCTCTAACTTCTCTTACTCTATCAATGCTATAGAACGTTGACTCTTTACCTCATTTTGATTGGTATTACAATGGCAAAAATTCTGGGTGAGTTGACGACCCACATTCCAATGCCCTTCGTAAGGCAGTAAGCAAGGGTTCAATTTATTCTCAAGAACTTTGAGTAAAGATTGGAACTCCAGGCCTGATGTAGTTCTTCCTTTTTTAAGCCACCTACGATTTGTGAAATATTCTTGTTTCTTCTTTATTTCATGCTAAACATGTTAATGCTTTCGTCTAAACTCACCACGAGAATTTTACGTGAGATATGAGCATGTAGGCTTTATTTTTTTTTGTGCCTCTCGTGGGAAAGAACTATGCGCGTCATAAGTGGATTAAGATTCAATAATATATATTATATATTATTATATATAATATATATTATATATATATATATATATATTATATATATATATATAATATATATATATTATTATATACGTGGCATTATTGAAAAAGTTTAAACAAGAATGAGAGATTCAAGTACTTTGTAACACACTTCGATTTTGCGCAAGAAAAATCAAGATGAAAGGTTTGAAATATTCTTTGTAAGTAATATTTATTGGTTTATATATGCTTTTTTTTTTTTTTTTTTTTTTTTTTTTTTTGTTTTTTTTTTTTTTTTTTTTTTTTTTTTTTTTTTACTTTTTCGCAACGTAAAATTCCAAAATATTATTTTTGTTGTAGCTATCGTAGTTTTTTTTGAGAACTATGTGCGTCCCCTAATCTGGAGGCTGTCCGTAAAAATCAAAAAGGGTTGAGATTTAAAAAAAAAAAAAAAAAAAAAAATTGCGCATAAAAAAAACGAAAAAGTGGTGGGACTTTGACAAATATTTTAGGACTCGTAAAGTGTGGACTACGTCCGGATTTTATTCGATCCGATCATGCGACATAAACAAACAGCACATAATTTAACTTATTAAGAAAAATATTAGTATAGTGAAATCCCAGCTTAGATTCGTCGCTACAAACGGCCGTGAGAGAGTGCGAGTACTTTGAAAGGCGATATTAAAGGCATAAAATTATTTCACTCACCTGCTTTTGCTTCTCGTTCCAACAAACCCAAATATATGCCAGAAGTTAGCGGAAACCGGGGAGATCAACACCACATTCATGAATTGGTTCAGTGGCGGCGGAAGAACGACTGCTTGTGCTTGACTTATCAAACGAACAACGACCGACGATAGAGCCGAAGAACAACCGCATCCAGCGGCCGATGTGATTGGTATTACAATGGCAAAAATTCTGGGTGAGTTGACGACCCACATTCCAATGCCCTTCGTAAGGCAGTAAGCAAGGGTTCAATTTATTCTCAAGAACTTTGAGTAAAGATTGGAACTCCAGGCCTGATGTAGTTCTTCCTTTTTTAAGCCACCTACGATTTGTGAAATATTCTTGTTTCTTCTTTATTTCATGCTAAACATGTTAATGCTTTCGTCTAAACTCACCACGAGAATTTTACGTGAGATATGAGCATGTAGGCTTTATTTTTTTTTGTGCCTCTCGTGGGAAAGAACTATGCGCGTCATAAGTGGATTAAGATTCAATAAGAAAAAATTAGAATTCATGATATTTGGACAAAAACAAAGAAACAAAACAGCTCAATAAAAAAAATATACTAAGAAATAAAGGAAAAATAAATAAACATACAATCAAAGCATAAATATGTAAGTAAAAAAAGTAATAAACAATGTGGGATAAAGGGAGAAAATTTATGCCAATAAAAGTGTCCTCGGAAACTTTTCAAATCTTCCCAAAAAGACAAAAGTGATTGAAACTATTTTTAGCCTCAAAATAGAAATCCCCAAATGGGAAACAAATGTCCTAGAATTGGAAATAAAGCCCCATTCTTTACATTCTAAAAGGATATTTTTGGGAGAAGAAATAGCACCCTTGAATCGCGTTCGTTTTAAAATTAAAATCTGAATTTGAAATTTTCGTTTTAAAATTTAAATTTGAATGAAATTTTCATTCTTAAAATTATAAAACTATTTTAAATTTTATATTTTAAGCTGTTTAATACAAAACACTTATAACTGTCCAATGCTCCTTAATAAGCCCTTTTTATTTCAAAATATAATTGATTAAGTTAATTTTAGCGCGGACTCGACCCATACTGCACCAAAAAACAAGTTTTATTAAACAATATGGATAAAAATTATTATTAATGTTAGATATAGAAACACTACTCTCTCTCCTCTCTCTCTCTCTCGTCTCTCTCTTCTCTCCTCTCTCTCTCTCTCTCTCCTCTCTCTGTTTCTCTCTCTCTCTCTTCTTCTACTCTCTCTCTCTCTCTTCTCTACTAACTATCATAATCTCTCCTCTCTCTTCTCGTCTCTCTCTCTACTGCTCTTCTCTCTCTCCGTTCTCTCTATCTCTCCTCTTCCTTTACTCTTCTCTTCTCTCTCGTCTCAATCAGTCGTTCGGTTCTACTCTGAGACCTCTGCAATCCTCTCTCTCGACCTACAACTCGTCTCTCTCTCTCTCTCGCTCTCTCTCAACATCTCTCTCTCTCTCTACTCTGGCTCATCTCTCTCTCGTTTCATGATCGTTATCGGATTCATCCCCTCCATCTTCTCTCCCTCTACCTCTCTTCTCTCTCTTCCTCTCTCTCTCTCTCTTCTCTCTCTCTCTCTCTCTCGTCTATCAGTCTTTCTACTACTCTCTCTCTCTCTTCTCTCTCTCCTCTCTTCTCTCTGCTCTCTTATCTAATCTGAGAGGATCTGGTTAAAAAATATAATTTTAAATACTTAGTTAATGCATTTAGAAATATTGTTATATTATGATTTTAGAACTAATAAAAACACAGACCGACGTGAATGAAATTCGCTCCACACAACCAACTGTGTGAAACGTAATCTTCATATATCCAGATCAAGCAATGGGACACCAAAGAAAGAGTAAAAAATGCAGATCAAAACTTATCCCAATAGAGTAATATAGATTTTACAGCTCTCTCTCATAAAAAAAAATTACGAGATTTCATAGAACCGGTCATTTATAAATGCAGAGTAGTTTCTAATTAACGTTTCAAACTTAAAAATTATATACATTATTAAAAAATAATATCCAAGAATATTTACATATTAAATACCTGGACGGAGTAAAATTTAAATATGAAAGTTGCATAGGAGAGTTTCCATAAGCAGAATTTTAAAAATTACAGATCTGGGGGTTGGAATGTGTGAAGATTTAATAGATCTCAATTATCAAATTTCGACGACACTTGTGACTTATTGTTTCCTAAATTTACCTCGTTGTTTCGTCGGTATTTTTACGCGATAAGGTGTAGGAGTATTGTGAATGGGAGAAGATCTGAGAAAACAGCAAGGGAATATAGAGCGTGCGTGGGTGAAGGAAGGGATAAACAGAACCCCGAAGCCAGAGGAAACGTAGCCCTTGAAGGAGAAGGATTCGATTGCCAACAGGAGAACAAAAGAACAAAGTACGGAAAACAAGTTTAGGGCTCGGAAAAAAAAATGGCAAACAAATACGAAAATGTCAAATAAATACGTAGAACACCACTTATGACAGGAAAAAGGAAGCCGTGACATTGCTATCGGGGGAAAAAGCAATTAATTTAAGTTTGGAAAATACGCTCCAGTTAATTAACAAAAGGTTAGGAAAAAAGGCACGGTTATAATATATATATATTATATTACTCCATATATAATATATCATAACAACTCAGGCTCCTCTATTAGACTCACATATTAGATATATTGACGTAATTATTGATATAATAAGAAAGCAAGACATATAAGTTAAGTCAGTAATTATATATAGGTAATATAATAAGATAAGTGAACCTATAAAGTGAGGGGTGAAATAGGCTTGTATATAGAGAATATATATATAATATATATATATATAACGTTATATTGAGTTTTTACAGTTATACTCGTATATATATACTATATATATCATAGTATATACATATTAATAGCCTTAATACGCTCCGTAGTATATAAAATATATAGTTACGTTAGTATATGGGTACTATATATATTTATAATATATAAATTATAATTATTTTAAATATTATATAAATATATAATTATAAATAAATAATATTATAATAATAAATAATATATATATATATATTATATAATAATATAATTAAATATAATTATAATTTAATATTAAAGGTAAACATAAGTGAGTATGGATTGACCATTTGATAAACTTATGAAGTAGAGTATTTTTTTTTATGTGAATAAAATTTGAATTAATAAAATATAGCAAATAATAAAAAATAAATAATTAATAATAAGAAAATAATAAAGTTAAAATAATTATTGACCAGAAATATTCGCATTATTCTCAGGTTTGTGTTAAAAGTGAGGAGAAAGTTCTTTTGCTTGTTATATAATTTTTTTTATAATTAAAATAAATAAGAATGATAGTGAAATGAAAGCTTAGTTACTTGATTTGAAAACAAGTTGATTATAATATTAATTTAATTAATTTTTAATTTATATTAATTAACTAATTATATTTATTGTTTTTATATCAAAAATAATTTCTTTGATTCGTTCAATAAATTTATAATAATATAATTGATATTAATCTTTTATTATCTTAATACTCGAATGATTCCTTTTAAATTTTTCCTAAAAGTATTAAATATTTTAGATTTTAAATTTTTTTCAAAATAATATTACTTTTATAATAAAATAGGAGCCTAAAAATATTCAGGTAAAGAGCACAGTGAGAATTATCTTTGGAAAAAGTATGACACTTACAGGAAAACCATATAATACATATTATATTTAAATTTCAAGCGTATAAGCTTTTTACTCGGAATAGTATAATAAAAATAAAAAAAAAAATATATAAAAAAATATTAAATAAAAATAATAATAAATAAAAAAATAAAAAAACTTCAGAATAATTTTAGAACATGCTTTACAAAAAATTAAATATATATCATATTTGGAAATCGCTGTATAAAGTCTTCAGCTCCCTCTCTGTAACTCTAGACAGAGACCTGCATCAAATTCATGCTCATTTAGTATAGCGGGTATATAATGGACAATCCTCATCGGCCGGCAGATCATATAGTGGAAATCCGTATGATTTAGAGGAGACTCATAATAAACTCCATACCGTCCTTCCGAATAAGGATTAGTCACTGCTAACTAATAACAGGAATACCCTATTAAGGTTGGATTTTTATGATACGTCGCAATTTGATTAATTCACATGGTGAGTTCTATGGTATTACTATTGCAGCGTATCATAATATATACATTAGTTTCTCTCATTAATGCTCTCTAGAGTTGCGTAACGTGATCAGGTGGTTTATATTTATTGATGGTGGATCTTTCTCATGGTCCCCCTCTTCGTCCCATTCTGTGCTCGAGCCCCCTAATGGAATAATTATTAATTTTTCCTTGAACATTTCATAATTTTATTATTTTATTATGGATGGACTCATAAAAGATATTGAAATTTGTACAGGGTATTATTATATTATTATTATTATAATATTAAGAAGGGAATTATGTATTCATTATTATGTGCTTCATAACCCGGGATGGTGAGTTGAGCGAGTATTACTCATTTGTGACGCTTTTACCTATTATTTTAATATAAGTGCATTATTGTATTTACTCGCTCGATTGCCAAAATATGTTATTTTTGTATTTACTTCTCTTTGTAATTTTTTTACTCTTTTGTGTGAATGTAATTCCAACAACATTTTGAAGAAGTTTTCTTTTTTTCTCTCTTCTACTATTTCCTCCTTTATATTTTAGACCTTTATATAAACGCCGATCTAAGCCGCTACCGGATTACTACAAGAGAACCATAAATGCAAGTGAAGAATGTATAGCCTCGCGTCTGAATTAATGACTATTATTAATACGCTGAATATTCTCCAAAATATGTATTTATGTTTGTGCGCTAGTTTAAGTGTAAAACTCATAATCTCTCAATTATCGAATATTCTAGGATATTTATTATACTTACTTCTTAGGGTATATTATTTTTTACTGGATTTATTTCAACGTCAACCTTTATAAAAAATTTAAAATTAATATATACTCTATGTCCAGTTAATAAAGCATTCGCTGTGCTCCATGATATTAATGCATCATCCAGATATTATAAATTAACTCTACTCATAGTACTCAAAATAACTATTAGATCGCAAATTAAAATCGCTTACCACAAATTATGGTGTTTTTGTATTTATATTTCTCGCATCTGTACTTATATTACAGCTGCTAGCTTTCCTCTCTTCTGACTATTCTTTCTTCTCTTTCACTTTCTCTATCTCTCTCTCTTCTTTCTCTCTCTCTTTTCATCTCTTCTATAGGTGTTTAAATATATACTTAATATTACCTTAGAGTAATAATAATTAGATTAGTAATTAATTTTAGACTCAATATTTAATTATTTTATTATATAATATATGATATATATATATTAATAATTATATAGAATGTGAAATATTATATTATAATTATTATAAAATAGATGTTAACATATATAGTTGATATAATAGTATATGTAATTTAATAAGTTATTTATTGAAGTTTAATTTAATAATAGATGTTAGTAATATATATAGTTATTTATTATATTCAAATAATAATTATCTTTATAATGTTGAATAATATATTTAATATATAATAATTATCTTCAAAACAATAAGATTTATATAGTATTATACTCTTTAATTTAAATAATATAAGTGAAATAGTTAAAATTAAGTGTGTCAAAGCTGTATTTAATTAAACTGTGGCTTCTAGCTCTAATAAACTAAAAATCTTTAGTATTGAGAGTTTTAATAATAATTTTTTTATTTTTACCCTATAGTACATGATTATACTTTTATATAGACAAAAAATAGTAAATAGATAACCTAAAATATTTCTATGACTCAGCAGTATCAATTAGAGACGCAAT
>JABUQX010000563.1:5000-19362 GCA_015478945.1 Trachelipus rathkii | reverse complement strand
GAAGAAAGGGGAGGGAAGAGAGAGGAAGAAAGGAGAGCGCTGGGGGAGAGGAGGGAGAAGGGAGGGAAGTAGGAGGGAGGAGGGGAGAGTGGGGGGAGGCGGGAGAGGAGGGAGGGGGGAAGGGAAGGGGAGAGAGAGTGGAGGAGGGGAGGAGGAGAGGGGTGGGAGGAGGAGGGGGAGAATGAGGGGAGGAAGGGAGAGGAGGAGAGAGAAGAGAAGAGGGGAGGAGGGAGAGGGAGAGGGGAAGAGGAAGAGGAGAGATGGGAGGAGGGCTAGATGAGGGACGGGGGAGAGAGGGGAGATAGAGGGGAGGGGAGGAGAGGGGAAGAGAGAGAGGAGAGGGAGAGGAGGGGAGGAGGAGAGAGGAGAGGAGAAGGAGGAAGAAAGAGGGGAGAGGAGGGGGGAAGGAGGGGAGAGGAGGAGAAGAAAAAGGAAGGGGGAGAGAGCGAGAGAGAGGGAGAGGGGAAGGGGGAAAGAGGGGGGAGGGGGAAGGATGGTGGAGAGGGGGAGGGGGGAGGAGGGGAGAGAGAGGAGGGGGAGGAGAGGGAGAAGAGGGGGAGGAGGGAGAAGGGGGAGAGAGAGAGAGGAGGAACGGAAGGGAGAAGGGGGGGAGAGAGGAAGGGGAGAGAGGAGGGAGAAAAGGGTGGAGAGAAAAGGAGGGCGGGGGGAGAAGGAGGGGAGAAAGGGAGAGAAGAGGGGGGCGAAGGGGGGAGAGGGGTAGAAGAAGAAAGGGGAGAGCCGGAGAGAGGAGGAGAGGAGAAGGGAGAAGGGGGGGGGGAAGAAGAGGGAGGAAGGGAGGAGAGAGGGGGAGAAAGGGGAGTGGGAGATAAGAGGAATAGAGGGGAGAAGGGGGAAAAGAGAGAGAGAAGAGGGAGAGGGAGGAGAGGAGGGAAGGGAGGAAGGGAGGGTGAGGAGAGGAGTGGAGAGACGGACGGGGGAGATAGGGGAGGGAGAGAGGAGAGAGAAAGAGGAGGAGGGAGAAGGGGGAGAGAGGAAGAGGGAGAGGAGAGAGAAGAAGGAGGAGAGGAGGAGGAGAGGGAGGAGGAGAGAGAAGGGAGAGAAGGGAGAGAAGAGGGGGAGGAGGGGGGGAGAGAGGGAGATAGAGAGGGAGAGCGAGAGGAGAGAGAGAGGAGGGAGGGGAGGAGGGAGAAGGAAAGAAGGAGGAGCAAGAGAGAGAGGAGGAAGAGAGAGAGAGAAAGGAGGGAGGGAAGGGGGAGGACGAGGGAGAGAGAGGGAGGAGGGAGAAAGGGAGAAATTGATGGAAGGAGTGGAGGGGGGAAGGTGACAGAGGGACGGGAAGGAGGGAAGGGGGAGGGAGGAGAGGGGGGGAAAAGGGGGAAGAAGAAGGGAGAAGAAGGAGAGGGGAGAGGAGGGAGAGGGTAGAAAGGAGGGAGGGGAGGAAGGTAGAAGAAGAGAGGGAGGGTGTAGAAAGCAATTTAGAGGAAGAGGAAGGAAGGGGGGAGAGGGATGGGGAGGAGGAGGCGAGAGAGAGGGAGAGGAGAGGAGGAGGAGGGGAGGAAGAGGAGAGGAGAGAGGGAGGGAGAGAGAGGGAGGAAAAGGGAAGAGTGAAGGAATGGGGGGCAGATGAAGAAGTGCTCTTCCGATTCTCTCTCACAGAGACCGAGGAGGAAGGAGAGGAGGAAGGGGGACGAGTGTGAGGAGCGGGACGAGGGAGAGGGAGAAGGGGGAGGAGGAAAGGAAGGAAGAGATGTGGAGGGAGGGGGGGAAAAGGGGGAGAGAAGTGGGAGAGCGGGGGGAGGTAGTTAGGGGAGGAGGAAAGGGAGAGAGGTAAAGGGAGAGGGAGAGATATTGAGCATACTTGGAGGGAAAGAGGAAAGGTAGGGGAATGAAGGCGAGAAGGAGGACAGGGACAATGAATAATCTTTAAGAGAAATACAGGAAAAGAAGGGGGGGGAACCCAGGAGGAGGAGAGGGGAAAGAGACGGAGGGAAAGAGGGGAGGAGGGGAGGGAGGGAAGAGAAGGGAGAAGGGGAGAGGAGGTGAGAGAGAGAGGTGGAGAAGGAGAAGGGAGGGGGGGGAGGAGGGTAGAGGGGGAGAGGAAAGAGGAGGGAGTGGGGAAGGGGGCGAGAGGAAGAGAGAGTAATTAAAAGCACATAGAGAAGTAAATAGGAATATACGGAAAATAGGGAGGAAAGGAGAGAAGGGGGGGGAGAGCGAGAGTGGGGAAGAGAGCGAGGGGGAGAGAAGGTAGGGGAGGAAGAAGGGGGAGAGAGTAGGGGATGAGGAATGGGAGAGAAAGAGGGGTGGAGGGGGCGGAGGCGAGGGGGAGGGGAGAGAGATGGGTGAGGAGAGGGAGAGAGAAAGAGAGGGGGGGAGGAGGAGGAAGGAAGGGAGAGGGGGGAGGGAGAAGTCGGCGGGGGCGGGAGGAGTGAGAAAGGAGAGGGAGAGAGGGAGGGGGAGGGAGAAGGGGAGAGGGATAAAGAGGAGGGGGGGGAGGGGGGAGGGAGAGGGAAGGAGAGAGAGGGAGAGGAAGAGAAAGAAGAAGAGGGGGAGGAGAGGGGAGGGGAAGGGGAGGGGAGGAGAAAGAGGGAGAGAGAATAGAAGAGAGAGAGGAGAGAAAGACGAAAGGGAGGGAGGGTGAACACGAGGAGGGGGGGAGAGAGGAGACAGGAACAGGGGGGAGGGTGGAGAGGGAGGGGGGGAAGGAGAGGAGAGAGAGGGAGGAGGAGGAGGAAGAGGGAGAGGAGGGAGGAAGGGACGGAGAGAAAGAGAAAAGAAACGAGGGAGAGGAGAAGGAGAGGGAGAGAGGGAGAGAGAGAGGGAGAGCGAGTGAAAGAGAGGGAAGTGAGGAGGAGGGGAGAGAGGGGGAGGGACGGAAAGGGGGAGAGGGAGGAGAGGAGAGAGAAAAAGGAAGAGGAAGAAGGGAGAGGAGGGAAGGGGAGAGAAGAGAGGAGGGAGAGGAAGGAGAGGGGAGAGGGAATGGGGAGAGAGAGAGGAGGGAGAGGGGAGGGGAAGGAGAGAGGAAGGAAGGAGGGGGAAGAGGGGACGGAGAAGGAGCGAGGCGGAGAAGAGGAGGAAGGAAGAGGAGAGAGAGGGGAGAGGAGGGGGAAGAGGAGAAGGGAGGGAGGGGAGAAGGGGAGGGAGAGGAAGCGGAGGAGGAGGAGAGAAGGGGGAGAGGGGTGAGAGGGGGGAGAGAAGGAGGATAAGCTGAGGAGGCGAGGGGAGGGAGGGGGGGAGGGAGAAGAGAGGGAAGAGAGAAGAAGGGGAGGCGGGAGGAGGAGAAGAGTGAGGGAGGAAGGAGAGACGAGGGAGGGAGGAGGAGGGAGAAGAGGGAGGGTTAAGGGAAAGAGAGGAGAAGGGGAGAGAAGAGTTGGGGTGGAGTGGGGGGATGAGAGAAGGGGAGGAGCGAGGGAGAGGGAGAGGGGGGAGAAAGGGGGGAAGAAGAAGGAAGGAGGAGAGGAGAGAGAGAGAGAAGGGAGAGGAGGGGAGGAAAGGAAGGAGAGGGAGAGGAGGAGAGAGAGGAGAGAGAGAGGAGGGGAGGCGAGGAAGTAAACTCTCCATAGAGAGGGGAGGACAGAAGGGAGGGAGAAGGGAGGAAAGGAGAGAGAGAGGGGAGGGACAGAGAGGAGAAAAAGAATGGAGGGGAGAGAAAAGGAAGAGAGAGGGGAGAGGAAGAAGAGAGGAGAGA
The DNA here is from genome assembly GCA_015478945.1 of Trachelipus rathkii. Classification (NCBI taxonomy): domain Eukaryota; kingdom Metazoa; phylum Arthropoda; class Malacostraca; order Isopoda; family Trachelipodidae; genus Trachelipus; species Trachelipus rathkii. The sequence goes on along the minus strand of JABUQX010000563.1, from coordinate 15,713 downwards.
TGGAAGGGAGAGAGGATGGGGAGGGGGAGGGGGAGAAGAGGGGAGGGGAGAGTGGGGGGGGGAGAGGAGGGGGAGAGGGAAGGAGGAGGAGAGGGGAGGAGAAGGGAGAAGAGAGAGGAGGAGGAGGTGAAGGGAGGAGAGAAGAAGAGAGAGGGGGGAGAGATGGGAGAGAAGGGGAGAGAGGAGGGGGGAGAGGGAGGGGGGAGGAAAGAAGGAGGGAGAGGGGAGGGGAAGAGGGGGGAGAGGAATGGAGGATGGAAAGCCAGGAGTGGAGGGGGAAGAAGAAAGAGGAAGAGTGAGGAAGGAAGAGGGGAGAGAGGATGAGAGAGAGGGACAGAGGGGAGGGGGGAAGAGGGAGAGGTGAGGAGAGGAGGTGAGAGAGGGGAGAGGAGCGGGTGGGAGGAGGGTAGCGAGGGGAGAGTGAGGGAGGGGACGGGGGGGAGAATGAGGGAAGGGGAAGGATGAGGGAGCAGAGGGGAAGGGGAGGAGGAGGAGAGGAGATAAGAGAGGAGTGGCGGGGAGGAAGGCTGGGGGGGCTGGCGGGGGGATGCGGGGCAGGAAGGGGGGGAGGAGAGAAAGAGAGGGAGAGAGGAGAGGGAGTGACAGCGGAGAGAGGGAGAGAGTGAAGGAGAGAGAAAGGAGAGCTCCTTCGGGGATGGAGAGACGAGAAAGGGGGAGAGGAGGAGGATGAGAGAAGGAGGGGGAGAGGGAGAGAGAGAGGGCGGAGAGAGGGGAGGGGGAGGAGGGAGGGGGAGAGGGAAGTAGTAATATCGGAAAGAGCGGGGGGTGAGAGGGAGAAGAAAGGGAGAGAGAGAAGGGGGGGGAGGGAAGGACAAGAGGGAGAAGACGGGAGGGGGACGAGAAGAGAGGAGGGAGAGCAGGAGAGAGGAGACGGAGACGGAGAAGGAAGGAAGAGGGACAGGAATAAAGAGAATCAAACATTGGAAATTAAGAATACAGAAAGAAAACGGGAAAGGGAAAAGGAGAGAAGGGGAGGGGTCGGAGGAAGGATTGAGAGGAGGGGAGAAGGAGATGGAGGGGGAGAGGGGGAGAGGGAGAGATAGGGGAAGAGGGAGGAGGGAGATAGGGAGGAGGGAGGGTGTTGGAGAGGGAGAGAGAGCGAGAGGAGAGGGGGGGGAGGGAAGGGGAGGTTTGGATGGTTTGGTGGTCTGAGTCGCAGGGGAAGGGGAGGGGGAGAGGGAGTGAGAGAGGGGAGGGAGAGGAAGAAGGGGAGAGGAGGAGAAGGAACTATGAGGGAGGAGGGGGAGGGAGGGGAGAAAGGAGAGAGGAGGGAGGGGGAAGGGGACGCGAAGGGGAGAGGAGGGGTGGGAGGGGAGAGGGGGGGGAGGAGATTTTGGGGGAGACGAGGGAGGGAAAAGGATGAGAGGGGGGGGAGAGGAGAGGAAGGAGGGGAAGGAGAGGAGGGAGAGGGAGAAAGAGAGGGGGAGGGAGAGTAAACGTAGGAGAGGGAGAGGGAGGAGAGAAGAGCGGAGGAGGAGGAAGGAGGAGGGAGAGGGAGGAGAAGAAGGGAGAGGGAGAGGAGGGGGGGGGAGGAAGGGATGAGGGAAGAAGAGGGAGAGGGAGAACGATAAAGAGAGGGAGAGGGAGAGAGGAGAGGAGAGGAGGGGAAGAGAGGGAAGAGGGGAGAGAGAGGTGGGAGGAGGGAGGGGGAAAGGAGGGAGAAAAGGAGAAAGGAGGGGAGGAGGGGGGAGGGGGAGAAGGGGATTGAACCAGAGATGGAAGGGTGGAAGGGTGGGAAGGAGGGAAGGGGGGAAGGGGAGAAGAGAGGAGAAGAGAGGGAGGGAGAAGAAGAGAAGAAAGGAGGGGAGAGGAGGAGGGGGTGGAGGGTAGAGGGAGAAGGAGAGAGGGAAAGAGAGGGGGGAGGGGAGAGAGAGAGGCGGAAGGGGGGAGGGGGAGAGAGAGGAGATGAGAGAGGGCGGGGAGGGGGAGGGGTAGAGAGAGGAGGGAGAGGAGAGAGGAAGGGGAGAGAGAAGAGGAGAGAGAGAGGAGAAGAGAGAGAGGAGAGGAGAAGACGAGAAGAGAGGATAACGAGAAGAAGAAAGGGATGAAAGAAGAAGAGAGAGAGAGGAAGAGAAGAGAGAGAGAGAAAAGAACGAAGCGGAGAAGAGGAAAGATAGAGAAAACTTAAAGATATTTTCGTTAAATTAATTCAAATTATAAATTTTGCCCTTGGAAAGCACACATTACAAAAGAAATTTGGAAAATTTAATTTGGAAAATAATTGTTCAAATAGGCAAAATAATAAGAAGGAAGCAACAAATCAACAAAAAAGAATATGCAGTATGAAAGAACACAAAAATAGGAGAACCAATAAAAAGATGAAAAAAATAGAGAACAATAATATATATATATATGAAATTAATATATATATATATTACTACTATATTATATATAATATATATTAATTAATATATGGGATAATATAATATATATAATATAGATGAAAAGTAAAGTTTTTAAGTAGCTATTTATATAGACAAAAGAAAAAAATATAGAAGAACCAATAAAAAATAATATATATATTATAATATATATATATATATATATATATATATTAAAAACTGATGATTATGAATGTCTGCGAAGCAAAATAGGATATAAATGTTAAAAATATCATGAAAATGGAAAAAAATAAAAAATATAATATAAAAAATAACCATAAATAAAATAAAAAAAATTAAAAAAAAATCGAAATAAATGATATATATTTCTTTATTTTTTTAAATATTTTATATATATTAGATAAATATATATATATAATATATATATATATAAATATATATATATATATAATATATATATATAATTATATATATACTCTTTGTATTTGGGTGTCGCGGGGGTTCCTCAGCCTCTCCCCCTACGGGGTATGCAAAACATCCCTCCCTCTGTCCCTCTCCGCCGAGCCCCCTAATATTTTTATATTTGTAATAAGCTTTATATGCTGATTCAAATATGTAATTTTTTCGTAAGTGTACTGTCGAGATATTTCCTTAATATAATATATTATAAATATATATATATATATATCATTATATATTATATATTATGATATATATATATATATATTATAATTATAGAATATAAATATATTATATAATATATTAATATTATATAATATTATTATATATGTTTTTGTATAAGATTTTAAACAATTATTTAAAATATTTCGAACTTTTAATCATGTTCGTTACACCACTTAAATTCATTGTAGTATCATATACAGCAATATGTAAAGAAAGAAAAATTAAAATGACGGAGTCGTAAAACATAAAATCCAACGAAATATTAAATATAATATTATATAATATAAATATTATATATATATATATATAAATTATATATATATATATATAATATATAATATATATATATAATATTATATAATACTAAATATATATATTATATATATATATATTATATATATTATATATATATGTGGTGCTGTGTGTGTGTGTTGTGTGCGTGTTGGGTGAAGATCGAATATTTCCCTGACTGTACATTTGAACGGTGTAATAGCGATATTATAACCAGAAAAAAAATAAGTCCAGTAAGAACATGGGTCCATCGAGACTGTCCCAGTCAACCACCCAGATAGCGGTAAAGCTTCCTGCCAAATCCACAAGAGCACCCTAGGCTTGTCAATAACTTAACCTAAAATCCACCAATTTAGGAAGAGTGACAAAGAACACAATCCATGTCCCCAAAAACCCATCCACATTGCCTTAAAACTAAGTATGGACACACATCAGTAGCTATAACATTACTAACTACTATAACTAAAAACCAGCAATTTGGCTTCGTCTAAATCTATATGATAACCCAACCCATCCATATACCTATCCAACCCTTCTTAAATGTTTGCAATGAGTCACACTCAACAACCTTCCTGTGGCAAATCATTCGCAAAAAATTAACAGTCACTGCCAACTATGAGTTATATCTCAAGATGGCTGCTTTCTTCTTAATTTTCTTGTATGCCCCCTGGTCTCCTCCGTGCTCCTATAAAGATATAAGAGCTTCTTTTTATTAGAAGAATGTAAAAATGTAACTGTATCATTGTTCCCCTCTGAGAAATCCCCTTTCTACAGAAAAACATTCCTTAACTCCTTCAGCCTCATCCGTAGCTCGTCTCTACCCTCAAACCCAGAAATCTATTCTTTTGCCTACGTGCATCTCTTCTACATATACTAAGATCTTTCTTTAAAAGTAAGGCCCAAACTGGTCACGAATACTCTATATTAGCCTAACATAGCCTATTATATAGTTTTACTTATTACCCGTTTTATGTGAACAATATTGCGATTTATTAGCCCAGCATCTTAATAGCTTTATCTCTTCAAACACATATTAGCTACTTTCAAATTACTGCTATATAATCACACCTAATCTTTTTCCTGGTCCACAGACTCAAGCCAAATCCCCATTTCTATCATAGTTAAGACTTTATTTGATAACTAGGGTGAAAAACCCCTTACACTTTACATATTAAAATTCAGTTCACTTATCTGCCCACCCGAAGAATTTATCAAGACATTTGGAATCTTTCTTTATTACTCCCTCACATATTCCTAACTGAGGTGCACCATTGTTATCATATTCTATATATATCTCTTATGTATATATTGAGCGAGTTGTAAAAAATGAGGTGTTAAAAGATACTTCGATCACCCAGCGCTTGTTTGACCTGTATATAATTCCCTTAGATTGTTTGGTTGTTATCCTCCTTTGTCTCATCATGATAATAGGTCAAATGCAGGACTATTATAGTCCGTAGAGAGAGTGAGAGAGAATGAGAGAGACGGAACGATAGACGGGGAGAGAGAAGAGAGAGGAAGACCCCAGCACTGAAAAAGACGCACTGGTAGGGAGACACCAGAGCTACCTTCACTGAAGATTGACCCAGATGAGGCGAGAATGAGCGTTATGATGCCAGAGAAAGAGAAGATTTAGTTGGTATACACACTGGATTTGCCATATTTCCAACCACTCCTTTAAATCCCCAACTATGTACACACACTCCACCGAAATACCACATGTGCAATATCGTTCTCATCGACCTTGTATGTGGACCTTTTTTAAGAAATGATATCAAAAATAGATAACTTTAGTAATAATTAAGTAACATAATATCAACTGATCTCGCTCGTCACGAAGCAAGTCGAAGGAAAGATGAAGATGCCCATAAATTCTAAAAGTTGTACGTAGAGAGAATGGAGAGACGATACCGATTCTGAAACCGTGTGAGGGAGAGAATGTCGATACCGAATACAGCTTTATATATTCTAAAGAGTAAGATTTTTCGTGAGACTAAAGAAAGACGCGATTGATGAGCCATTTCAGTACAAACTTTCACAAACCCTTACAACCAGGAGAGAATTTAGGGCTAAATACTAGACACCGAGAGAGAGAGAGGAGAGAAGAAAGAGATATTAATTACGAAAATATACAGAGCGAAAAAGAGCTTATATATTAAAGACCATTTCCGTTAAGTTAATTCAAAACTACTACCGGTCTTATAAATAGCAATCAACATTTATGCCTGTAGAATTTTTTCATTTCAGGGGAAGACAATTTAAAGTTCTAACCGGACACCAAATGTTATAGATCGTTGGTATAAAATACATTAATAATGAAATACCAAATAATAAAATACAGTGCCTTTGCAATCTGGTACTACCCTCTTTCAAAATAGCAACACAAACCAAATAACACAGTATATGCAGTATGTTATAGCACATTCGAGTAGACACTAGCTTACTTAAACCCATACTATAAAATTCACAATTAAATCATCCTTTACCATAATTATTATAATCTTTACTATCACAAGCCTTTTAAATGCTGAATTTCTATATCTGTTAAACATATTGATACAAGGCATTACAAGTAATAAATATACTATAAAAGAACAAAACTATTATTCTTAAATACCTTATAGTGAGTGTAAATCATCTATGAGTATAATATATATTACTCGGACATATTAAATAAAGCATTTAGATAAATTTGATATATATATATATTCGTAAGAACACACATCTCTAATAAATAAACACTCAAAAAAAATATATAGATACTAAGTTGTTATTAGATATTCAATATTTATTCAATATACATATATATCTACTATGATAATGCATATATACAGTTACTTATAAAATTTATATAATAAGCTAAAAATCTTCTTGCCAGTCTACTTAATTACTATATTCCTTAGCTAAATTAATTTCTATACCTCTCTACTGTTGCCTTTTTAATTAATAACTGGTTAAGTTCGTTTCTAGTTTTCCTATCTAAAGTATATTTTCATTTTAAATATTAACCTGTCCCATGTGTATGAATGTCACTGCGAATACACTTGTTACACAAACAAACATGATTTGAATTTCCTACCTATTCATGAAATTATCATATGACTGAGGGTAATTCTCTTATGTATAAATCACTGACGTATCTTCCTGCTTAGTACTTTAGTAATAATTGACCTGTGTGGATTCTGGAAGCCGTATATATGATTGGACACCTCCGTTACTAATTTCACACTACTTTCAACACTCTAAAGGCAAGATTGAAAGTCAAAAATATCTGGCTTTATGTTGTTGTCCATAACTGGATTTCTTCATCGGTAAAGTGCTCTGTTGTCGGTGGTACCACAACGTCAAGGGCAGTCAAGTCGATGAATTCATACCAGTGTTTGGCATTCAATTCACCTAGGAAATTCTCTTCTCCAATTTCTGATCACCTCTCAAGTTCTCAAGTAGAAGACAGAAAGCATTACCCTGGATGTTTTACTTTACAATGCGATTCATATCACTGTATATGAAAAGATTCAGCCGGGTGAAGACAAAGAAGAGGATGTTAGGAGAATCATGCAGTTTAGATCATGTCTTTATTTCAAACCATGCTGGAGCTTATGCCTGAACAATAAAATGAACTAATTTTTACAAACACAGGTTTGGTACTGTCTCCCTTGTGTGCAAACAGAAAATTCGTATGACAAGAGCTAACCACCTACACAGAAATTTTTTTAAAATCAAAATCCATATTTCTATCACTCATTGACCCAATCATGAATTATTATTTCTCGCAAATTAATTTAGTTTGACCTGATATTATTCTTTAAAAATCTTATGTAAATTGCTAATGATAATTTTTAAATTAGATTTTAATCTTTAACGAAACTTCTGAATTTTATATTAATAAATAACTGAAATTGGAAGGAACTACTTCATATCGCGTGGAAAATATTGATACGCGGTCGAATGATTTAATGTTCATCAAACTACTCCATATAATATACTTTACATCGTATATGATATACTTTACATCGAAACCCAATGCCATAAAAATTTTTGTGTCAAAGTCTGTATTGTTTAAAATAGTTACCCATAAGACATTTTATTTTATTTTCCTTTTTAATATTTTGCCAATAAATTTTTCAATTAACAATTTTCATATTTTTGCATTGATATAAATTTTATATTTATATCATAGTTAATGTTTATTTTTCCACTTTTGCTTTATATTAAAGTTATTTTTATTGGCTAAGTAAGTTAAGGGGAGGGAATGGGAAAAATATATTTTTAATTTTATTGTGATAAACGATACACCATTCGAAAGAGAAAAGCAAACTTTTCATTTTTAAATTGACATCATTTGCAAAATAATCTGGTAAGATTTTGAGTAGTGTCCGCTTCATGAAAACCTCGCTGCTTCAGCGAATGTTTTTAAGAGTGAATTCCTGCTGAATCAAGCAAGAGATCTTGTAAACACGGACTTCACTGAAATATTCGCAAGACATAGATGTTTTATTAGAAATTATTTATAAAACGTAGCAAAGTTATATAAATTTTTTTTTGTGTGCAAAATTATTGGCTTATTTTCTTTTTTCTTAAAACTATAAAGTTACAAAAAACAGTAAAAATTATATTTTATTTCGAATGGAATCTAAAAGAAACAACAAAATAGAAAGGAGGGAGTCGAAAAAGTATAGAGAAAACCATAAAAAGGTCTTGCGGATTTTTTGCTATATCCAAAAATATCAACTCGATGTAGAAAAAAATTTTTAAGCATTATAAAAAGACAAGAAGTTTTCCAAAGGATTTTCTCAATGATTAAGCGGCAAACCGTTGGGAGTACGAAAATATTAATCTGACAGTAAAAGTATGTATGACTTTAGAGTTGCACAAGTTGGTGAAGGTTTCATTGTAATGCGGAATAAATATTTATAAGGTTTACAATGCAAAAAATGGGGAAATTTTTTTTTTTTTTTCTTCTTTTTTTTTGAATGCAAGAGATTAAAATAAATCAAAATAAGACGTCATTATTTTAGACGTGTAAAAATTTGGGTAGGTATGATCATCTTTTGTTTAGAACAGAGGGGTTTGCCCAGCATGCTTCTGGGGGATAAGTTTTGAAAATTTGAAATTTTTTTCCCATGCAACGAGCGGCAAGATCTACTCAATATACCAAAAGATGTTATCTAAACAAAAATGTAGAATCTTCTTCAAATTATAATGCATGCGCCGAAAGTTTTGTGCTGATCGGATGAATATTTTTTTCATTTATGACTTCCCAAAAATTGACACCTTTCCCCCGCTCCCTGTTACCCCTGTGTATACTGAATAGAATATATTTTTTATTTTTTTGAAAAGTGAACAAATTCATTGCGAGGGAGCATTAAATTTTGCTCTAGAGCATATTAAAACCTAAAAATCATAGAAATTGATGATTACTACCCACAAAAGTTAGGTACCCCCGTGCCGATACCGTCCCCTTAACTAACGATAATTCCATTTTGTTAGTGGGACATATTTTGCGATAATACCCAAGGCTCTTAATAATACGATATATATAGATATATATGTATAATAGTATATATATATATATATATATAAATGAGATAGGGTGAGGAGGTAGTGTAGGGAGTGGGTATGGTGGTATAGTATAGTAGTAGGTAGTAAGGGGTAGTGGAGGGGTGAGGGGGGGTAGGGTGCGGTGAGGTAGGGGTGATGGTGAGGGGGTGAGTGAGTGGGGTGTGAGTGAGGGTAGGTGAGGTGAGGTGAGGTGTGGGTGAGTGAGTGGGTAGGGGGGGGGGGGGGGGGGAGGTGAGGGGGGGGGGGGGAGGGGGTGTTTCAGCATTTCGTGTGAGTGGAGAGTGAGCCGAGGTGAGGTAGAGCATGTGAGAGTGTGTTTGTGGGTGAGCTGTGTGGCGTGAGTGAGGGCGAGCGAGTGGTGGTGGCGAGAGAGAAGAGTGGAGGGGAGAGAGTGAGGTGTGAGGGGTAGGGTGTGGGAGTGAGTGTGGAGAGGGAGAGAGTGTAGTGAGTGCGTGTGAGTGTTGCGCGAATGCGAGCGGGAGTGATGTAGGAGGATTGTTGCGGAAAGCGCTGGCGGCGGTGAGAGGAGGCGGGGTTGGAGTGGAGGAAGGAGGGTGTGTGTGAATTTGCAAGCTTGATATAGGAAGTGTTGTTTGTCGCTTGTAGACATGAGTGTCAGTAAAGGCTAAATGTGTAGTGAGGGGGGGGGGGGGGGGGGGGGGGGGGGGGGGGGAGGCGAGAGCAGAGTGTGCGGGCGAGTGCGTAGCGTGGTGAGCTGAGGGGGTGAGCGCGGGGGGGCAGGAGTGCGCGTGTGTGTGTGTAGACACGAGGTAGCGAGGTGTGTGTGAGCGAGTTGCCGTGCTGCAGTGTATAGGGGCGGAGTGCGGGAGCGTGATGTGAGTGTGTGCGTGAGGCGCGGGGGGTGTACAGAAGGTGTGTAGCCTGGGGGTGAGGATTGAGTGCGCGTTGAAGTGGGTGTGTGGCGTGCGCGAGTCGTTTGCCCAATTAAGTGCAGCAAAACTTCTCGGGCCCAGTGTGAGAGCGAGTTAGCTCATGGGGGGGTGGGTGGAGATGCTGGAGGAGACGAGGTCTAGAAGTGTGAGGTGTGCAGTTCTAGAGTGGGTAGTGGAGCGGCGTGGTGCAGAGGTGAGATGAGTGCGAGGCGGTGTGCGCGTGTGCGAGATAAGTGTGTCGGGTGAGGGGAGTTGTGTGTGAGCGGTGGCGGGTGAGCAGCTGGCTTGATGGGGCGTGTGAGAGTGCGTGAGTGTGTGGGTAGAGGGGGTGTGGGGGAGTGGAGGAGAGAGGAGCGAGGTAGTCGGTGTGGAGAGAGGCGTGTCAAGAGCGTAGTGAGAGCGTGCTGTGAGAGAGTGCGAGAGTGTGTGCGTGTGAGCAATCAAATGATAATGTGAAAATAGATCAAATACTGAGATGTCTAGCCGGTGTAGAGTAGATAGCCAGAAGTATTTCCATCTTTACTAGGTTGAAGTGAGGTGATGTCCTTTGTTGGAGATTCGAGTCAGCGACTTATTGATACAAATTCATCTGCCCATCGGTTATTTAGCCTTTTTTTATATGGTTAAGAGTATTACGTCGGGATTCTGTGGCCAGTCGCACACCAACAGAAGATGAACATTGATTTTGTTTTCTTGATGACCGGCGCACCACGATGTCACTAATAACGGCCTTATGTTGTGTTTGGGAAGATGGTCCTATTCCCAGCTGTGTCAATCATGATTTTCATTTTATGATCAAGCATGGTGATTTTTGTAAGTATGTAGTGATGGTTATTTAGCAGAGATGCATGGTTGCAAGAGGCTGGCGGCCCTGTGTTGATGGTGAGCAACTGCCTCGCAATGAAGTTCCAATTGCGATA
>JABUQX010000562.1:57500-58761 GCA_015478945.1 Trachelipus rathkii | reverse complement strand
GGTCATCCGATCAGCATAAAATTTTCAGGCATGGATAATTGAAAAAATTAAACCTTAATTTAAATGAAAAAATCAAAAATATTTAAAAGAATTTTAAAGGTTTTGGACTTTATTTTTTACAAAACCGTACAAAAAACCACCTAATTTTAAATGGTTACAATTTTTTAAGATTGCTCAAAGGGAAAAAAACTTCCTTTCTTTATGAATTGCCTAAGATCTGCACAATTCTTGGCTAGCGTATTCTAAAATATTGAAAGGATCGTTTTGTATATTGTGTGGCTTATTAGACATTCTAAATCAAAGAAGACATATTTGGCTCCTTTTTTGTAAAACCATTTAGAAAATATAGACATGCCATTCATGTGCTAAAGTTCCATGCAAATTTCAGAACGGCAAATATAAGATGGACCTCAGTAGCAGCACAATTCTTAATATTATTAGATGTGGTAGCAGCAAGGAATTTAAAACGAATAATAATAAAATAAGCGTGTTAAGTAACTGAGCAACTGCATGTTGCGGAGCCCTTAGTGAATCTAAAAAAAGATAGGTAAGAAATTGGCACCTATAATTTCCTACTTTAATATTTTGGTTTTGCACTTATGATGTCCGCATTCAGAGGTAGCCACTGCAGATACGTCAATTTTTCGATTGCTCATTCAAGTAAAAGCTGGAGATGTTCTGTGGATGCATTTGAAATGCAAGAGGAGTAAAAGCTAAAATACACTACTATGATTTCAGAATGAAACTTATATTTATTTGTGGGAAATTTGATATGTAATCAAATTTTGAATTAAATAAAAATTGTAATATTTCTCTCTTTTAGCATGACGGAAGGCAGGCAGACATACTTCCGGAACAGAACAGCTTCGATTTGTTCGCTTCGTTGAATAAGGATTCAATGTACGTGAAGAATTTCTAGGCTTTTATCCTCTCTTAAAAACTTAAAGCTGAAGAATATAGCCAGATTAATTGTCTACTACACGAAAAATTTACAATTTAAATATGAGTAAGCGTGTTGGACTTGGGTTTGATGGTGCTCACATGACTGGCAAAGATATTGGAGTTCAGAAGTTAATAAGAGATCAAGACACTGGGAGCCATTTTTTTTCATTGTGTTCCTATCGTTTCAATTTAATTAAATGACCTAATAATGTTTCAATAAATTTCGAAACCCTATTGGAATAGTAAAATAATTTACTAAATTTTTCCGGTGAAAAAAGTGTACACGCAGAAATTTGGTATCAAATATACTATTGTTATG